>JAJPUD010000692.1:322307-361929 GCA_023553655.1 Myrmecobius fasciatus | reverse complement strand
CACACACACACACACACACACACACACACACACACACACACACACACTGCATAAAACCTTTCCTTCAGACCCTCTGCAAACTACACCCAGCAAGCCTTTCCCAAACAGATCAGTCTTAGTAAGTCTGCACTGAAGAGGAAGTGCAAGAGGGGGGCTGGAGAAAAGAAGGTAGCAGAGACCGTGCGGTACAGAGTATGTTACCCCCCTTTACTTTATGTAACACTCAGGTTTAAAGACCACCCGATGGGTTGGTGATGGGGGTGGGGGTTATCAGGAGGAAAAGAGATGAGGATGGAGGTGCAGGCATTTCTCAGGAGGGACATAGCCCTGGTCCAATTGGACTAGACAACCTTGCCCAACAGCAGCAACCTCGCCTCCAACAGCCTCTTTACTATCAGCCTCTGTCTCTACTGCTACTACAGCCATAATGAACACTACATTCCTCAATGTTGTGCTGTAATCTGTGTCCACCCTGCACTTCCCCCTTTGCTACCCCATATTAAACACACACACACACACACATACACACACCACACACACACACACCACACACCCCAGTACACACCACCTAACCATCACCGCTCTATAGAAAGAGCTGTTCTTGTAGTCTAGCTTAAATTAAGACCTTTCTTTCTCTCCTCCTCCTTTCTTGTCCCATGTTTTACACAGAAAGACCTTGGTGAATAAAAGAAGCTGAAGACCTTTTGTTCCGCCCCATGACAAGAGCTACCGCTGCAGATCCCCCTGTGCAGCTCTCTCCAGCTCAATAACATTACTTGCCCCCTCAGCTTCGGCCACCCCTAATGAAAATTCAACTACCCTTCTTAACCAGGGGCCGAGAGGAGGGAGGTGTAAGAGACTAGGAAAAGGATAGGAGCATTCACACAATCACACATACACTCAGATGAGCTAGGGGAAAAAAAGAGGGACCCGACCAACCGCCCCATCCATCACCCCCAGCTCTTACCTTGGTATTTCGCGTCTATTTCCCTCATTAAGGAGACGTTTCTCTGCAGATCGAAAGGCAGGGACTCGATGGAGTCCAGATAATCCTCCACATAGTTCACCAGGTGAATCTGCTCCCCGTTTGCAGGACTCAACATGGTTCACCCGAAAGGTCCCCGGCGACTCTGCACTGCTTTCCGCTTCCTCCACCCCCCCACCCCCCGCCCCCCTAAAAAAATAGCACTGCAAAATGCAAAGCTCTTTCGCACTCCTACCCCCCACCCCCCGCGGTCTCCAGCTCTCAGCCCCCCAAGAAAGCTACATCTGCTGCTGCTGCTCCGTTTCCCCTTCCTCCTGCGAAACGGAGAGAGACCGAGGAGGAGAGACACCTCCCCCCAGGCCCCCCCTCCCCGCCTATTCGGCGGCGGAGAGATCGGCTGTCGCTCCGGTAACTCGCACACAGGAGCTGTAAGAACAAGCTGAGGGTCGGCTGGGGAGGAAGGAAAACGGAGAGGCGGAGGGGTGGGGGGAGAGAATTAAAACAACCGCACAGGCCCCCCCTCCCAGATGGTGGGGGGGAGGAGTAGAGGGGGGGAGCCGAGCGTACGAAGCGCGCACACACACCCAGAAGGGAGGAGAGAGGAGTAGCAGCAGCGAAGCCGAGTTGCCTTCTATGTATTTGTGCGTGTGTGTGTCTGTCTTTCTCCCTGCCAGTACCGGCTCCGGTTCCGGGTCGGTAAGGAGGAGGAGGGAGGGGAGAAACAGAGCACAGCCTCCTCGCCGCTCGATGCGCCGTACTTATCCAACGTGGAAAACCCAAATACCAGTTTCAAACACTTGGGAAACATTCAGCCCCGCCACGCATGGCGCATGCGTGCCCCTTCCCCCTCCCTCCCTCTTCCCCCCTCCCATCTCTTTTCCACTCCCTCCTCCTACCCGGAGGCCCCCTCCCCCCGCCCTTTCCGGGGCAACGGCAGCCCCGCCTCCTCCCGGCCTCCCTTTCTATCCTCTCGATGCATAATGGGGGGCGGTGAGGATGTCTCGGGCTCTTCCAGGGCCTGTGTTCAGGTTGGGAATTTGGGGTTTCTAACCTGGGGCTTGTGTGTGTGTCTGTGTGACGGGGGGGGGGGGACGGGGGTTGGTGAGAGGGCAGTGGAACCGAGCGATCCTAGGGCTAGGCAGCGGCCGACTTGAGCCACAAACTTTATTGAGAGTTTTGCGCTTGGAGGCCAAATTAAGGTGGCGGCGCTGACAGTCAGCCTAGGAGTTAGAAGAGTCGTGCCCTCCCACATGCTAGCTCCGCCCCCGACCGGGCCGGCTGAGCTGCGGAAACAGCCCCGCCACAGCTACTACCCAGTGGGTGCACGGCCCCGTTACTTCCCCCTTAAACTAGCCCCAGCATCTCCTCCCACTCCGTAACGGTGTATAAGTATGACGTTAGCAAGAGTGGCGACTCCAGGAACCAATCTGCCATTCTCCCTTAGCCGCATAATCCAATCAGAGAGAAGAATCGAGAGAGGGAGGTGCGAACACCGACAATTCATTTTAGGATCTTACTTACTGGAGCTCCGGGTCCTCCGTAGGGCGGAGGTTAGGGAATGAAGTAGGGAATTTGGTGAGGAAAAATTGTCAAGAGTGTACATGCGCACCACGAATTGGTAACGGGGGTTGGGGGAGGGGCAGGGAAGAATGTATGTCCTTTCCCTGTTCGAGAGCTGGACTACCATTCCCAGCCATCCGGATGGTTTGTGCGCTTGCGCAGTTGCCTGCCGCCCTCCCTCCCGCCGTCCCTTTGTGTCTTTCTCTGGAGTTCAGTTTTGAACACTCTGAAGACAAAGGGTCTGGGAGTTTGCTTGTTCTTTTCCAAAGAGGGAAGGAAAGAGCCAAACAGGAATCACTTACGAGACCTCTACCATACCCCTTGACTGGCAAACCACTATCCCCTATCTCCCCTGTCTACCGTCTCTCCCAGTCGCCAAAACCCCTATGTCCCTAACAAACTCCTCCCCGCCCCCTGAACTTATTCAGGTCTCTATTTTTCGAATCACTTGAGCCTTTTGGGGATCTGCAAACCTCTCAGTCCTCGATCCCGCCTACTTAAAGCCTCGAAAATGCCCGACCCTTTTTCTCCACCAAAACCCCACCACTCAACCAAATAAGTAAACCGAAACTAGCTGCACCCCCAAACACTCGGTCCTATTTCCTCAGATCCTCTTGCCTCTTTGCTCCCTGTTCTCCTTCCTTACACCCGCCCCCCAAACTCCCGGATTTAAGGCTTTTAGAAAAGCTCAGGGGTTGATCAACCTCGTTGCCAGGACAACCAGAGACTGGAGAGAGCAAGCGGGCGCCGAAGCCCGGCCCCGCCCCTTCCCTCTCGGGTTGAAATTCCACGCCCATCCCTTCTTCCCTCCCTTTCCCTCTCCTCTCCTCCCACCCCAGTTTCCCATTTTTATTTTTTTTATTTTTTTGGCTTTCTAGTCCTCTGCTGCTTTGCTGGTCTCCTCCCCATACTTTCACGTTCGCTTTCGTTTTCTGCATTGTAGGGCTATCACGGTCTTTGTTTTCTGGGGGAAAGAAAATCCAAAAAACAATTTAAAATTTAGCATCGATATAGCAACGGGAGCTGAGACTACTGGGGGAGAGTCAACTAATGGGAATATTTATTTATAGGTAGCACGCTCCCTTTTACCTCTGTGACTCCTAAGAGTCCACTTCTGGTGCACAAACTGCCGTATAGTAGCTGAACAGAATAATAAAACCTATAACATCTTTTTACCCCGGTTGCATCTGGTTTTATGTACTGTCTCTCTTACTTGGTTAAGTGGAGAAAGGTCTTGGCTTATTTTCCCTTTATAGAAACTGTTCAAAAGTGATTCATTCCCCACCCCCATCATCTCTCTCTGTCTCTGTCTCTTTCTCTCTCTCTTCTTCATCCCTCCCTTCCTCCTCTCTCCCCTCTCTTGCTCTCCTTTCCTCACTCTCTCCCCTTATTCCTTTCTTTCTTCTCTTCCTTCCACTTTCTTCTTTCCCAGCCCCTCTCTCCTCTCCTTCCCTCCCTCCCTCTCTCTCTCCTTTTATTACTTTTATATACCTGTTTTTTAATTTCAGCATTATTTTCAGCTTTTACTATGCCAAGCATCCAAAGAAAAATCTATGAGCATCCACTAATAGTCCCGAAATTTCTCTTGAGTTTATAATTCTTGTGGTTTAATATGAAATGTCTTTTTAAAAAAAATGGGGATCCTTATGTAGTATAGAAATCTTGATATTTTGTTATAGGGAAAAATGACCTGGTGAAATTTAAGAGGTCTAATTTTTTTTTTCAAGAGGTACTTAAGCAAGCATCTTGTGATATTGTCTGTAGATAAACCAAAGGAGGGGTTTCCAAGTTGTTGTAAATGTTGAGGTATTCATTGCTACCCTCAGGATCAATTAGTTTTTAAACCACTGAGTGAAACAATTTCATATGGAAGACTAAAAATAAAGGCAATTGACTATTTCCTTGGTACTTGAAGAATGATGTTTGTTTCCTTTGCTTACAGGTTTATACTTCTTTTACATTTGGCTCAGCTTAAAATGAAACCCATGTAGACATATACAAAGTTCCAGACTTCACTTCAACCTTACATTCAACATTACTTCCTTCCTATATTTGATTTTAAAAGTAAAATAAAGAAGTTTCTTTTAACCCACTTACAAATATATCCATGCTTCTCCATCCTTAAAAAAATTCATACTTGGTCTGATTATGTCTAATAGCTACATAATGCCTCAGATAAGTGGCTATACTTCTTGAGAAAGCTGTTCAACCTGGGCACATCCACTTCCTTTCCTCTCACTTGATGCTAAATCCTCTGCCATCTGGCTATCTATCCACTTCATCAACTAAAACTGATTTCTCCAAAGTTACCAGTGATGTATCTCTTAATGGTGAAATCTAATAGCTTTTATTAGTCCTTATCCTTATCCTCCTTGACCTCTCTGAAATCTTTGACAGTGTCAGTCACTCTCTTAAGTTTTCCTGACACTGCTTGCTCCTGGTTCTCTTTCCTATCTTGTCCTCTTTCCTTTTCATTCCTTGCTGGAACTACATCCAAATCAACTCTACCTACTGTAAGTGATCTCTGCAGTTAAATTCTCTTTTCTCCCTCCCAAACAGGAGTTCTTAATTTAGGGTTTGTAAACTTTCCCCCAAAAGAGAGATGTGTGTGTGTCTGTATTTGCACTTATATAATTAGTTTCCATTATAATCCTATTATTTTTATCCATTTAAAGTTAGGTTCAGCAGACTACTTGAAGGATCAATGACACAAAAAAGGCTAATCTGTCTTCTCACTTGCTGAGTTCATGAGCACAGATTCAAGGATCATCTCTAGGCAGACAGTTCCCAGATTTATATATAACCAGCTCTTTTTCTTCTGAGCTTACAATCTCAAATCATCAGCTTTTTTAAATGCCTTGAACTGGTTGTACTGTAAATATCTCAAACTCAACATATCCAAAACAAAATTCATTATCTTCCTTTCCAAATCTCTTCCTCACTTCCCTATTACTATTGAGAGCACCACTGTTCTGACAGTAACTAGGATCAAAACTTCAGCTTCATCCTCAACTCCTCACTGATAAATTATCTGTTTATTGTCAGGTCTCATGGTTTCTAATCACCACCCTGGTATGGGCCCTCATCAGCCTCACTCCTGGACTGTTGCAATAGCCTTCTTGTTGGTCTCCCTGCCTCTCTTTACATTGTGCCCTTCCATGGAGATCACAATCTAGCAACACCTACCTTCTTGCCATTACTTGCACACTGCACTCTATCTTAAAGTACTGCTTAGTAGATTCTCCAACTCAGCATATCCAAAACACAACTCATTTGGTTCCCTCCCAACTGCTCCTTCTTTCCAATTTCTCAATCATTAATGTCACCCTCAACTCCTCATTTAATACTCATTTCACATATCCAGTTGGCTGCCAAAATTTGTCATTTCTTCATAACATCTCCTATATGATGTCTCCTCTTCATACCTCCACCACTTTTATCTCACACCTGGATTTTTTTGTTGATGATACCTTTTGGTTGGTCTTCCTTTGTCCAATATTTCCCTACTCTAGAACATCCTCCCCTTAGCTGCCCAAAAGGTCTTAAAAATCTGATGTCACTTTCCATGTGCAATAGATTGCAGTAGCTCATCTCCAATAGATAAAGTTTTTCAAAATCGGGCCCTTTCTATCTGTCCAATTTTCTTAAATTTCACTTTCCTTTAACTTTATAATCTAGAAACACTGGCCTTGCTCTTGCTTGAGCTGCATATTAGACCTCCCAACTCAGTACCTTTTCATAGGAGTTTCATCTTCACCACCTCCTTCTGGTCTTGCTTTCTCTGTATCCCCTGTTCTTAGCACAGTGCTTGTCACAGGATTATTGCTTAATAGATACATTTTTTTTTTTTGCCTGATAGACTAGTACTCTATTAAGTAATCAACTAGAACTTTTATTCACAACTACTTCAAGAAAAGAAAACTTTTCAATTTAGAAATTAACCAAGAATTAAGAGCTAGATTAACTTTTTAAAATCTTTTTTTAAAATAGTATTTTATTTTTTCAATTGCATGTAAAGAAAGTTTTCAACATTCATTTTTTTATTAAAGTTTTTTATTTGCACAAAACATATGCAGGGTAATTTTTCAACATTAAACACCTGCTGTTTGAGGCTGAGGATGCAAAGACAACATTCAACAAGGTCTTCTGTTACAAATTTTTCCCTCCTCCCACCCCCTAGATGGCAGGTAGCCTAATGCATGTTAATTATGTTAAAATATATGACAAATCAAATATAACTTATACAGTTATCTTGCTGTACAAGAAAAATTGGATCTACAAGAAAAAAAAAACCTGAGAAGGAAAACAAAATGCAAGCAAACATGAAAATGCTATGTTGTGGTCCATACTCAGATCCCACAGGCCTCTCCCTGAGTGTATATGGCTTTCTTCATCACTGAACAATTGGAACTGGTTTGAAATATCTCATTGTTGAAGAGAACTATCAACATTCATTTTTGTAAAACTTTTGAGTTCCACATTTTTCTCCCCTCCCTTATCTCTCCCCTCCCCCACTGGCAAGCAATCTGACATAGGTTAAATGTGTGCAATTTTTAAAAAATATATTTCCATATTTGTCATGCTGTCCTAGAAAAATCAGATCAAAAAGGAAAAAAAAACACAAGAAAGAAACCAAAACAAGCAAAAAAAAAAAAAAAAACCCAACAACCAAAGAAAAGTGAAAATACTATGCTTCCATCTGAATTAAATCTTCATAGATCTTTCTCTGGATACAGATGGCTCTTTCTATTACAAGTCAGTAGGAATTGCCAAAACAACCAAGTCTTATCATAGTAGATCATTACATAATCTTCTTGTTATTCTGTATAATGTTCTCTTGGTTCTGCTCACTTCACTCAGCATCAGTTCTTGTAAGTCTTTCTGGGCTTTTCTGAAATCAGCCTATTCATCATTTCTTAGAACCATAATATTTCATTACATTCATATACTATAACTTCTTCAGCTATTCCCCCACTGATGGACATCCACTCGATTTTCAGTTCCTCAGCAGTGTAAAAAAGGACCACCTCAAACATTTTTGCACATGTGGGTCTTTTTCCCTTTTTTTTATGATATTTTTAGGATACAAACTCAGTAGAGACACTGTTGGATCAAAGGATATGCACAGCCCTTTGGGCACAGTAGCTCTACAAAATGGTTGAATCAGTTCACAACTCCACCAATAATATATTAGTGTCTCAGTTTTTCCATATCCTTTCCAATATTTACCATTATCTATTTCTGTCATCTTAGCCAAGAGATTAACATAAAAAATCAATATTTTATTTTTCTAACTACATGCAAAGATAGTTTTCTATATTCATTTTTGTAAGAATATGAATTTCAATTTTCTTTCTTCCTCCCTTACTTCCCCCTCCTGAGGACAGTAAGAAATCTGAAATAGGTTATATATGTATGTAGATTAACATTTTCTTTGGAATGGTTATTTTGTCATGTCTTCTTATAATATTATTGTAGTTAATTATATGTTATATTATGAGAGCTGATTTTAAAACCAAGAAGACTGGAGTTCAATTCTAGCAAGTTTCTGTATCCTGTCTTTGTGACTCTAGGCAAGAACCTGTCAGTTCTCCAGATAGCTCACTAAAAGTTTCTGGGAAAATACCCAATCTATTTTGGAAGACAGAAGATTCCTCAAATAGAAGTACTTTATGTCAAAGATATAACAGGTCCAGTTACTATCCTATTATTATCTAACAATACCCACCCTCTCCTTTGGCTCCATTCAGAAGTTTTATTCTTTGCCATATAATATACTATGGACTTTAGTTGAAGAGATGTCTTACACCTACTTGAGGCCCATAGTACACATATGGTTTAAGTGTAGCACAAAACATTAAAATATAAGCTAGAAAATATCCAACAAAATAAACAAAAGTAAAAGAAAACATTGATAATGCTAGAGGCTAGTTTTCTAAGTCAATATGCTGCCCATAGAAATCTTTATGTGTGACTTAGAGGCTTCTTTTCTATTTGGTTTGACCTGCTGCATTGGATGATGATGATGATGATGATGATTATTATTATTATTATTGCTGAGGCAATTGGGGTTAAGTGATTTGCCTAAGGTCAGGCACTCAGGTCCTCCTGACTTCAAGGCTGGTGCTCTATCCACTACACCAACTAGGTGCCCCTGATCATGGTTATTCTTTAAATGAGGTAAAAAGTCTAAGTTAATTTGCTTCAGTGTAGAAGACCCTATTCTTGGTCCAGGAAATTTAAAGACAAAACAATAGTCCCTGCCCTCTAGAAGTTTACCTAATTTATATTGAAAAGATGAAACATTTACACAGATGAAAAACAAGATCACTTGAGGAGATTGCCAACATTAACTAAATCTAAACAGGAATGGCTATTTATGAGAAGAGGTTACTTTGAAGTGGAACATTGAAGGAAGTTTAGGATTTTAAGAGAGAAGTCATGAGCAAATAAATGCCTTCCAGTATGAATGTGAACTGTCATGGACCTGGGAAATAGAATGCTGAGTTGCATAATACAAGTAGGCCAGTTTAATGTAAAATAATTGTGATAAGACATTTTTAAAAGAATTTAAGCTGTCCAAATCAATCAATGAAGGTCTATTAGTTTTGCTTTTTGGATCCTATTACCCAAAAAAAGTTAAAACTTTTTGAAAACTATTTCTAGACCAAGCTACCCTTTAAAGCAAAATGTTATATATATGTAAAAAATTGTTTTTGAAAAGTTTGAAAAATAAATGCAAAAATAAAAATCAAATAATCCATCTGAAGCTTAAAATTCCTTAAAACGCATTATTCTTTGCTTTGGTATTTGTTAAAACTTTGCTGAAAACCGGATGATGAACCAGATATAAGTATATTTTGTGAAGGACTGGTCCTTTTAAAACAGGTTAGAAAAAGAGCCCAACTGCTGCCTGTGTACTGATTTTATTAGATAGTTTCAGGAAGACATTAAAATCCATTCTTGAAAAATTATTTTTTCTGGCCAATTCAAATATGTCAGCCATATGACTCTACCATGTTACTGTAGATGAATACAAAATGTATGCCTATGTAATATACTGAAAGAATTATAGTGAAATGGAATTAGGAATAATAAAAACGTCTTGCATTGGAGAGTCAAATGCTATTATATACCCAGTGCTGTTAATTCAAATTGTGACTCAGTGTTCTAAATCTTAAGAGTACTTAATGTTTGTTTGTTCATAACACTTAATTTGGTGACATCCTTTTTTTTCCCCCTGGAAAAAGAAATATAGGAATCAGTGACCCCAAGGATTTTGGCTTTGTTATAACAAGCATTTGGAGGAAATACCTTATGCTTGTTATTATAGTTTAGCATTCATTTCTGAAACAGTATGATGAAAAAACAAAAAAAATTTTTTAGATGTCACTCAAAAGTGTCACTGGGGAGAGGCAGAGCGATGAGACATTGTACTTTGACAGTGGCAAGGGAAAGTGATTCTTTGGGAAAGACTTTGCTTGTCTTATAGTAGGCATAAATCTGGATGGGATGGCTGGAAAACCGTAGGGCATGTACTGGATTGTGTTGTGAAGCTATTGATAATTTGAGATTTTGAAACAGTTATGAGTCGTCAGTCAAATATCCATTTCAAAATATACCTCAGAAGTGACGGTGAGGGTTGTTTAAATGTCTTTTTAAAATGAATCTACCCGTACCGCCCATGCGCGAGAACAGGGTGATTTTGTAAAAGCTAAACAGTATCTCAGGGATTTAATTTGTGTGGAGAATTGGAGAGTGTTTAGTATATATGTGCTAAAAACCGCAGTGCTGAGATTTTAGCTCCGTGACCCTTGCAATTGTTGGGGCTTCTCTGGAGGGAGAAGTAAACTACGCGGAGGAAAGGAGGCTCTTTTGCATCTGGCTTGCCAAAATCAGCGAACAGAAGGCGTCCAGCAGTCTGACGGGCTCGTCCTAGTTCCCTCGGGCGCAGCTTTTGGCTGATAGGGCCAGTCACTATTGGGTGGTAGTGGGCAGCGTTCCCGAGCCTCTGTGCACTGCTCGAGGGCCTCTCGGTTCCATTCGCGCTGCGTGGAAGCAGAGCCTTACAGGAACACACATGCGCTTATTAGGAGAACGTGCTTCTTTCTTTGGGGAGGGGTAGACGTGGCTGAGCTGGGTGAAGGGAAAGGAAGGAGGGTATGGGACCACATCAAATCCCACCCCTTTCCGGCGCCCGCGCAGCCTTCTGGGGTTTTCCACCCAGACACAGTCGGGGCCCCCCGGAGCGCCACAGTTGTAGGTACAGTCGGAGGAAAAGACTGTTCCCACCTCCTGCTACTGCACGTCCCCCTCACGTGATTTCTAGGTTTGTCAGCTCCTCCCCACCCGTTCCTAGCGCTTTCCCTCTACTCGTGACGGCTAACTTGCTGCCCCACAGAGCAGAGGGCGGGATGTCTGGGGACCCGGGGCTGCTCGACCTGGGCCTCTTAGCTTCATGGGATAGAGCCCTCCCGGCCGGGGCGGCGCTTGGGGTCCGGCTTTGGGCGGGGAGGAGGCGGAAGGCCGCCCCAGGGGGCGGGCTGAGAGAGGAGGCGGCGGGCCTCTGGCCAGTTCCACGCCGGGACTGCGGAGCAGAGCCGGCGGCGCCCGTGCTACTGTAGATTTTCTACTAGCTTCCCGCTCTCTTCTCACCCCAACCCCGGCCGGCAGAATGCGGGGACCAATGTCGCAGCCGCGCGGGCCACTCCTGTCTCCAGCCTTGTGGAGACTGCGGGGCGCAGGCCGCTGCCGGGTGCTGCCAGACCTCGCCGCTCTCGTCCGCTTGCCACTGGCAGGCTGGCCCTCCTCGGCCCGCTGCGTTTGTGTAGGCCGCGGGAAGGAATGGCTGCTGCCCCTGGGCCACGACACGGGCATCAAGATCTACAACAGTCTAACCCAAAGGAAAGATCCTTTAATCCTGCCCCGCCCGGAAGCGACTTCCTGGTAGCTCTAGCGATTCGTTATAGGAATTTGGGGTCGCTCCCGAGGGCTGGGGAGGTGGGGTGGGAGGGAACAGGCAGTGTAGGGGAGGAGCGAACCCACAGTTTCCAGGGGGGAAGTTAGCTTATACTTTTATGTCTTCTGAATTTGCACAGCTAGGAGACGTATTATGTACCATTAAATGTATTTTATACCGAATTCGAAATTTTATTTTTAATTTATGATGTAAATAACTAGGCCAAGTGTCAAGCAGCATAGTATAGTAGAATGTGAGAGTTTGGAGTATGGGAGTATCTCTCCTAGCTATTCCTCTGTGGGAGTCACAGCCCAAAAATTCTTAGAAAGTTCCTGTACCCAGGTTAAGAACTCTTGTGTTACTTATATATACAAGTTATTTTTCTTTTTGGAGTTTAGGGGAGGCCAATAGTTTTAATTCCCTCATCTGTATAAAGGGAAGGAATTAGCTTAGAATCATTTTTCTCCCAGCTTAGAAATCCTCTAACCCTGTGTAAGAATTTGTTTCAAAGTGGCATTGCCTTGTAATGGCTACCTTGTAATTATGAATATAGTGTCTTGTTATTGAAAAGCTATTTCATTCAAAATGCTGAATATTAACTTTGTTCACAGGTATAGTTGTGGACCAACTGTTTATGATCATGCACATCTTGGGCATGCTTGGTGAGTTTTGATACATTGTTTTTTGTTGCATTTAACATTGTTTTTTGTTGCATTTAAGAAGAATATTTCTACTTGTAAAAGAAGTGCCTCAAAAATAGATTTGTCATTCTTTTAAAATATTTTTAATGTACCTTGGTACATTATTCAATGTATTTTTAATGTACCTTGGTACAAATTCAACTATTTGATCAGATCTCTGATTTCTTCCTGGAATAAAACTTTTCAATTCTGAGGAAATAAAATGGAAATATAAGGTGCTATGTTGTAACTATTAAAGTTATTATTTCTGTGTAAATACAGAAGGCAGAGGTCATTCATCCATTCAGTAACCATGCCTACTATGTGCCAGGCACTATGATGATTACTTCAGAAGCATACTAAGGCATAAAATAATCCCTGTCGTAGAACTAACAATCTAATGATTTTAATTGGGTGATGTCAGGTGGTCTTATGACTGTCACTTTTTTATTTATATTCCCCCATCCCATTTTAAAACTATAATACTAAAGAAAGGAGTAAGACTAGGGCAAAAGGTAAAATGATTGGAACTGAAACTTCCTGGTAACCTGGGCAGCTGATTTCATTTCTAGCACCACAACATTTAAACTCAAACTAAGGCTTGAAGATATTTTAAGAACTGTTGAAGGAAACAGTTTATTATATGTTATATATAATAAATAATATGAATATACAATTATAAATTTATTATAATTATTAGATTCTCCAAAATTTACCTTCAACTTTTAATTAACCATTTATTTACCTGTACTTAGCAAGCCTTCCAGAATAGGTGGGGAGGAAGAAAGCAATTTGTAGAAAAAGTTATTACTCAAAATTTGGCAAGGAGAAATTAATGAAGAAAGAAAATGTGCAACTATGTAATCAGTCTCTGTATATATTTTGAGAAGGTAGATTTCCCCCAAATTTCTAGAGGCTTATTACTAGAGAAAAAAATGGATTTTTAAAAATAACCATAAATCTGTAGTCTTTGTACTTGGTGGTGATGGTGGGCTTTTTTGTTTTTGAATGGTTTGATTTGAAATGATAAATTATTGTCAGATGTCAGGATAACTGAAATGTTCAATTCATTAATTATATTTCACTAGATATTTTATACTGAGGCTCCATGGAATATATATTTAAATAAAAGGCGGAGCTAGAATCTGATAATGTCATAGTCATTTTTTACATTTATCCACATCTTATGTGAAGTATAAGATGTGGTTTTTGGCCTCTGGGAGCTCACTGTCTAGTTGAAAAGACAAACTATATAATGCATTTAAATACCTTATAGTACTTAAGCATCAGATGAGTGGTAGAGACAGACTTGTTATACATATTTAGGGAAGAGAGGAAGTCTGGCATGGCCTGGCCTGGATCAGAACTATTATTTTCATAGAAGATTGGGACCTTGAAGCCTTGGCAACTGGGCTTTGAAGGATGGGCCATATTGGGTTAATTCAGAGGAGGGGTAGTTCAAGGAAGGAAGTCGAGGCTTCCTTGTCAAGGCAGCAATAGAAGGTATGTTTGATAACAGAAGGTTCTTGTAAAGGATTTTGGAGGGCCATAATATGCTCAGGCTAAGAAATACATATTGCATTCTGCAGTTATTGGAGAGCTATGAAGATTTTTGAGCTGAGAGTATCAAAAAATTACAGAATTGTAGAATTGAATGGAACTTTAAGGGTCAGCTAGTCATTTCACTTTACAGGTGGGAAAAAAGAAGGCCAAGGAATATTAAGTGAATATTAAGTCATACATGTAGTGAGGGGCCTAGAATCCTGATTTTCTGATAATCCACTTACAATTTGGTATTCATTTACTTTATACCTTTGATTAGAATTGTAAGTACAACATTTTATTGTTATATAAAGATACAAACTAGTCAATTACATTTATTAAAATGTTTACTCTGCTAATTAAAACTAGCATTATAGAGCAATGGTTCACAAACCTCTTTTACTTTTAAAAATTATTGAGAATCCTAATTGTGGGTTTCATGAATAAGTATCAGTATTTATTTACCATACTATAATGCCAAAGAAACTGAGGCAAAATAGAGATTGGTTTTTAATCTTAACGTGGTGAGTTTAGGCTAGCCAGCCTAATGGAAGTCATGTTCAAAAATCATTCCGTCCAGTGACTGGGGAACAGCGTTTATATAGAAAAGCAAAAAAAAAAAAAAAAGATATAGAAGCAAAAAGAATGCAGTTGGGTTATCAGGCAACTGTTATACAAAAAATTATATTTCTCACAGCCTAAAGTAATAACTGGATGCACATAATGATGGGAATGCGTTTGGGATGTGTACAACAGGATATATACAGTGATGGGAATAGGCTTAAGGGAATCTTCCAGGGTCTGTATTTTTGGAGAACAATAACTGATCTTATCTGTAGAAGCATCTCACAGGTGTGATGCCCAAGTAAGCAAAAGAACAGAAATAGACAAGGTCACTCTGGTCTTGCTTGTCACTTTGATCTAGTGTGTGAGGCTAAGTTCAGGTTTTCATGAGAAACTTACAGGGTCCTTTTTGGTTCAGCAGTACTAGAAATTTAAACTGATAAATTTTAAAAAATATTTAATTCATTAAAAATAACAATAAACCCACTTCATGTTAACATAAGATACTTTTTATGTAAAAATAGCTATTTTATAAGACAAAAATTTAATGAGAATGACATTGTCTTATGTGTTTTAAAATTCTCTTTAATGTCTGACTTAAGACAGCTGGGATTCTTTTATTTGCTGCATTCATTCTGTTGTGATATGTTGTTTTTGGAGTATATAAAGAAAATATGACCTCATATAACAGTAGTTGAAGAAGAGAGGAATATTTTAATAAACAAATAGCATCTTAGAATTATGTAAATGCATTTGACTCAGATCCCCTGAAACATCTTGGGAACTTTGAGAGGTGTGAAAACTGCTGAGACTGACCTAGACTACTGTAGCAGCCTTCCAGACATTCTTCTTTTTCCATCAGTCTTCCACACAACTGTCAAATTAATCTTCCAAAAGTCATAGATTCTAACCATGGCTCTCTTAGTGGATCCCTATTTTTTCTCAAATAAAAACCAACTCTTTAGTCTGGCTTTTAAATCCTAGCACAATCTTGGTGCGACTCCTCTCTTCAGATTTATTTCAAATTACTCCTCTTCATGCATAATCTATGTTCCAGCAACCTAGACCTTCGACGAAGCCCTTGATTCTTCCGCTCTTCATATCTCAGCTCACTTATCTTCTCCCCTTCCCTCTCCTTAATTAAGTGAATTATTTGTCAAACTGACTTGTAGCAAGTTGGAGAGAAGCCCTGAGACTCTTCCAAAGCAGCACTGCCCTCTGCAGACCACAGTTTGTAGCATTCTGAATGAAATTAAAGGTTTTTCGTTTATTTGTGTTTTTTGAAAGTCCTCTTGATCAAAGATGGACTTTTATATATAGCAAGCATCTTGTTCTTGGAAGCAACACTAGAAGTCATGTGTCTTATTCATATTCATATTCAGAGGACTTCCTTTTCCAGCAACCCCAGCTAGCTACTTGAAGACCTTCACTGAAGGGGGAATCTACTTTCCAAGAATATTCATTTTAGTTTTAGATAGCTTTAAGTGTTAGGATACTTTTTTCTTACATGATGCCTATATTAGTCTTCATCTGTACTCTGCTTTGAGTTATTATTACACAGTGGGGTGTGTGTGTGTGTGTGTGTGACCTTGTTCTTCCCATATGAGCAATGTACCTTCCTTTCTCAAAATTATATTTCTCTAATGGCATTCCTTTTCATTGCTAGTCATATACAATTCTTTATTATTTGTGTTTTTGCCTACTTAGATGAGCCACATACCTTTCCTTCAAAATCAGCTTCAAACACTTAGTTTGGTCAGGTTGCCTAACCATTCTTTTTAATAAGAACATCTATTTCACAGAGTGCTTGTGAGAATGAAATGAGATAATACTTATAAAGCATTTAGCACAGTACTTGAAGAGGAGTAGGTCATATTTAAATGCTTATTCCTTTCTTTTTCCATTCTTTGGGAAGAAGCTCAACTTTTTTTTTTTTTTTTTTTGAAATTTCATTTTAAAAAATAACAAGCTTTTTTCCTTTTTCCCCAATTCCCATTACCCTAATTGAAAAAAGAAAAAACAAAACCCTTATGACAAATATACACAGACTGTAAAATTAAATTCCTACACTGAGTATGTTTTAAAATTGGTATCTCATGCCCAGCACCCAAATTTTTCTTGTTCAGAAAGTAAAGGAAGAACATAACTGACTGATAACAAGATTCTTTTTTTCATCCTTTTCCTGGATGATTAGATTATTTTTCAGCAGAATTATGGATGTGGCTTGATTATAAACCATGTAGGATTATCTCACAGTTGAACAGTGATTTAAATATTTGAAGGGAAATTGGGGGAGGGATGAAATAATCAAGATTCCAGAAGATTTGGAGTTTCCTGGGATTATCTTGCTGTTCGGGCTTTTGTGATCTGCATCTTTTAAAAAGCATAGTGTTGGATAGTTGTTTGACTTGTGTATTTGGTTCCAGTAATATTTTGCAGAGAAGAGGGTTCTTATTAAGTTTGATTTTTATTCCTGCATTACCCATCTCACTGAATTGTGAGGAAAGAACTTTGTAAACCTTAAAGTCTTATAGAAATGTGAATAGTTGATACATATGGAGAGAGGATCTAATTTCTCTTTGAAGGTTCTCATGAGATAAAGTTAGGGAATATTAGGGTCTATTCCCCCTGTGCTTCAGAAAAGAATTTTGTAGGCTCTAAAGGAAATGCTATTTTGGATGGTACTAGATCTTTTTGTATGCATAGATCTAGATGTCATTTAGCCAACTCCCCTGGACCTTGACTTAGTTTATTATTTTTTAAAAAATATTTTATTGATGACTTTTTACCTCCTAGTCATTTCTTTATACTCTCCTTGACCCTTTTCACTTCTCTTCTCTCCATCCCCAAATTCTGCCTCTTAACAAAGGAAAAGTAAGCAATACTCCTCAGCACAGCTACTCTATCTGTAGCATATATAGCATCTTGCATTTCTAGTCAGGAGAAGGATGTATGTTCTATTATCTCTTCTCTGAAACCAAGATCTATTGATCTAGCTCATTTTAAGTGTTTTTTGGAGGTTATCTTAGTCATTTTGTATATTATTCTTCTGGTTCTAATGATTTCACTTGCTTTAGTTCAAATAAACTTTTCCATGTTTCTCTGAATTGCTCACTTATTTTTTAGAGTGTGTTAGTATTCTACTACATTGGATTTGTTTAGCTAAAGTGGGTATCCATCACTTTGTTTCCAGTTTTTTGCTGCCACAAAAGTGCTTTTATGAATATTTTGGCACATATAGAATCTTTTTGTCTTTGTTCTTCATAGGATATATTGTCCCAGAAGGGGAATTATTAAGTCAAAGGTTGTGCACAGTTTTATGAGTTTTCTCATAGCTTCAAATTGTTTACTAGAAAAGTTGGATCAAAATTATAGCTCCACTAAGAGCTTTTTCCCATTGCCTTTCTAACACATCAATTATTTCATCTTTTATCATCTTTGGCACTTTGAGGGTGCCATGAAATTTCACAGGTATTTAATTTTGTGTTCATCTATTTATGATTTATAACATTTCATATGATTTTTGCCAGCTTGTAATTCATTTATGATATAAATTCATATATGAATTAGTCATTCATATCTTGGTTATATATTTATGTTAATTTCTTTTAAATAGAAATTATTAGTTTTATCAGAGGTATTTGATTGAAAAGATTTTTTTTCTAATTTGTACTTACTAGTCTGTATTGTCTAGTGTATTGATTTTGTTCAAAAGTTTTTTGGTAATATGTTATCAATATTGCTATTTTTATTTTTTATGGCCAACTTTGGTTTGGATAATCATTTCTCTTCTACTCCTCATTCTCAATCAGAGTTATAAAAGGCATTTTTCATACTCTTATAATTTGTTTATGATTTATATTTATATTTAGGTTAAATAGCCCTTTCAACTGAAATGTGATATCTGATATGAGATACTAAATTGTGAAATTTTTGCCAAATTGCTTGTCTTGCTTTATATTTATAAGAAGTTCTTTAATTAAAGGGTTGTGGTAATTTAGGGACTGAAGCAAAATTAGATTTTTTTTATCAGTACAAATTAGTAGTTTATTATTCTTTTCCTAATCTAAGTGGCATTAATTAAACTATTGCAATACAGACATACATATGTTCAGTAAAGACACTACCGTGTTTATACTTCCATAAATGCAATAGCATATCAAGTGATACAAAGTATAAACTAAATAGTTTTGTAAAGGTCCTGTTTTGATGACTAAAAAGTGATTACTTTATTCTCCACAGAGTTTGCATAGAGACTGTTTTTAGTTATCTTTGTATCTTTTTCCATGCAAAGCAGAAGTATATAGAATGAACTTAATAAATGCTTGCTGAAGGAAAAACAAGTAGCTACTTGTTTTTTTTTGACAAATTGATATCTTTTTTTACATTTAATTTTGTAGCACACCTTCAACCATGATACACAGAAGATAGAGCTCTGGACCGGAATTCAAAATGACCTAAGTTCAAATGTGATCTCAAACACTTAGTTAATGACCCTAGACAAGTCACTTAAGTTTCCTCAGCTATAAAATGAGTATATAAATAGCACCTATCGTCCAGGGTTGTTGTGAGAATAAAATGAATTAATATTTATAAACCTTGAAAATCTTAAACTTCTATACAATTGCTAGATATAGTCATTAAAAAATTTTTTTAAAGTGTATAGGGTAGGTGTTTCATAGGCATATAACGATACATATATATATTTTATTTTGTAGGTTTTTGTGTATACTTGTCACCTTACATACTACATGTATAGACAAAATATATTTTGTGTGTATATACATATGTATGTATGTATATATATAGTCCATCCACATTCACTTAGGCATAAATATATTTTTTTGTAAAATAAGTATTCATGATTTTTTTTTGTTAATATTCTTGACCCTTTTCATCAAAATTTGTCTTACTGCTTGAGATTGAGAAAGCACTCAAATGTAGATAGTGCTAATAGAGAGCTTGAGCTAATTGTTTAGTATCCACAGTGAGAAATCAGACCCAAGAGCTTTTTGATGATTTCTTAACTAGATTTATTTTTCTAGCCTTAAAAGTATATAAAATATATACTGTGAAGTAGAGTATAAAGAAATGTCATCTAATTCCCTTGCATTATAAATGTTTTTTAAGTTTTTCCTATATAGCTTTAATAGGAAAACATTTATATTGATTTATTCCTCTTTTTTCTCTGCATTGCAGCGGTGAGAAACTGGACAGACTTCAGGTAGACTATGGAAAAAGGCTACTGTAGCTTTCAAACTCAGCAGCTATTTAATGATAATATTTAAAGAGAATTTCATCTTTTAGGGTAGATTTAACAAGCTTAAACTCCAAAAACAAAAGCCGGAAGAAGCATACTGTAATTCTGAGAGTATCTTTATTGGTTTATTGTAATGTAGTCTTTAGAGCTGGATGGTTCCAGAACACTCTTTTTGTTTTACAAACTAAGTTGGACAAATGTAGCCTTAAGCCTTGTCAAGAAGAAATCTCTTCTTTCCTTCTCCTAAACTCCCACAACCCTTTTTTTTCCCTCCCTAATCTTTTTCAATCTCTTTCCATTTATCTTTTATTATATAACTTTGTCTATCATCTTTCCACCCATATTTCTCTATGTTAAACTCCATGAGGGCAGGTACTATTTATTTTGTCTTGATATTTCATTGTCATCTGTTTAGCACATTTCTTTAGCACATATATATGTGCTTAATATATATTAGTATGTATTTGTTTAATGAATTGATGCCTTGAAGCCTTTTAGACAGAAGATATTTTAAAATAAATTATTTTTGGTAATATTTTAAATAGTAATTTAATTAGTAATTATTTTCTGAATAAAAAAAGAATTGACATCTTATTTTCTCTTTTCAGTTCATATGTTCAATTTGATATAATTAGAAGAATCTTAACAAAGACTTTTGGATACAACATTGTCATGGTGATGGGGATTACAGACGTAGATGATAAAATAATCAAAAGAGCAACTGAGGTAAATATGAAATAATGTTAATTTGTTGTCTGAGTATTGCAACCTCTCATATATATTGTTTGTATTTAAATACTTTAAAAATATTTAATTTATTCACAAGTGAATTTGTCCCTGTAATTTAGTCAAACTAACCAGAGACTTGTGCTCATTTTTTAATTATGTCAGAACAAGCTTGATTATTGGACAGTAAGATGCTTTAATTCTTTTGGATTCTTAAGCTTTGTTAATAAATAACTATGATATATTTCTTTGATGCTATAAAAGTTGAATTTTTGCCCCCCAGATAAATAATGTATTTATTATGCTTATCACTCTTGCAATGGCTTTTAAAAACTATATTCTCAGTCATTGATTAAGCATGCAGATCTTACTCATTTTACACAGTTGCTTATTGATTAAAACATTTTTTTATGGGAAGCTTCAACATGTCCTATGTTTGTTTAATTTTTAGTGGGTATTTCTGAATATATATATCAGTGATAGGGAAGGAGAGTGAAAGTAAAAATATCCTACTGTCTGTATTGTACTTCACAAGACATTTAATAGGTAATTGTTTTTTTCCTTGTGGACATTGGAAAAATACTTTTATGATATTGCTAATCATAATCAGAGGATAATCAGCTAAGCTAGGTTATTTTTTTGGAGAAAGAATAAAGAAAATTGTAACAGCTAGTTGAAGAGAAATTCCCCCTCTTCTTAGCCTCCAGTCATTAGAAATCTTTCTCAGCTATCCTGCTTGCTGGGAATGTACTTAGGATAAAGAATCATATAAATACCAGTTCTGCTTATGTCATACATCAAGAAACATACTTGCTCCTTAATTTTCTCAGTGTTAAAAGTCACGGCAAAGAGATTTATCTGGTTGGAAAGAGATTTTGGGAATGAAAGGTTGAAATAGAATGAAATGACAAGTTGATTATAAGAATACCTTGAATTTCAGACTTGAGGAGTTCAGATTTTAATTAGTAGTAGATGATGTGGAGCCACTGTGAATTTTTAATCAGGAGAATAACTGATAAAAATGTTCTTGTTTATTTCTTTCCATGAAGGTTCTCCTGCAAATCATTTTTCTATATGTTTTCTCCTCCAAAACTGGCTGAAGGTGGGGTGAAGAGGATAGAATCTATCTAGAAAGCTGTTGCAGGAATCTAGAAGTGAGGATAACCCAAAGAACCAAAAGGAAGAGACATTTTCATTGAGAAAGATTTGACAGGATTTGCTGATGGTAAATGGAAAGCAAAGGAAAGAGAGAAATTAAGGTTTATTATTATAGTTAGGACCTTATCTTCCAGATGATGCTGACAGAGATGAGTGTGTGTGTGTGTGTGTGTGTGTGTGTGTGTGTGTGTAAACACACACATATATGCATATATATAATGTATATGTTTAATATATATTTTATATATATATATGTGGAGTTTGTAAAAAAGGTGATTTCGGTTTTTAAAAAACTAATTTTTAGATGTGACGTATGTTCAAGTAGTGATGCTCTAGAAAGAGAGAGTAAATTGAGAGAACAACATTGATTTGGAAGTCTTAGATAAAAGACTAGTTCAGGAGGGGTGTGTATATATGCATATACATGTCTTCATAGTGCTCCAGGAAGACTAGTACTCTTGTGTGAGAGCTGCTCATCCACTTTTGGTATCATTTGATTTATTGAATTTTTCACCTATGACTCCTAGAAGCTGTGGCATGCATAGCAGTCACTGTTTTTGCAGATGGACTAAACCAGTTTGAGGGTCTCAAACCTTTGGTGAATTATGATGTCTACCCCAAACATGTGAAGACTTCCTCTGTCAGAATAAGGGGGTGTGAACATTTAATTCAAATGTACATGAAGGTGGCTGAAGCAGGCATTGTGGAGTGTGTAGAACTTGATTAGATATCAGAGACACCACTTCCACTGCAACTCAAGCCATTATCAGACATCCTGACTTTTTCTTGCCATTGGACTTCAGTGACTCTGAAAGAAAAAATGAGTCCAATAACATTAGCAACTCTGCTTCACTTAAAATTCAGTAGTGTGAGAGGCAGAAGACATTATCTGAGCTCCTATTGGTCTAATCAGTCACAGTAGGCTACATTGTACCGTGACCTCAATATAGTGATTCGTTTTGGTCCTCTTCAAGAACAAATGACAATTAATTAACTAACATGGCACTATTCATTGTAGTAAGCCTTATTATAACATATTTAAATGATGCTTTAAGGTTTTCAGAGTGCTTTCCTCATAACAACAGTGTGAGACTGCTAATATGGATATTATTGTTATTATCCCCATTTCACAGATGAGAAAGTGAGACCTGAAGAGAGACAAAAGTGACTTGCTTGTAGTCATGCTTTGTATCAAGAGCTGTGATTTGAATCTGGATCCCCTAACTTTTGGGAGGGGGAAGGGGATGTCTTCTGACTCCTAAGTCAAAATGCTCTTAACATTTTATCATATTATTTCACTCTCTAAGGACTTATGTAGTATTTACATTTTATTCCTAAAGAAGTGTTGCATTTTTTATAAATATATATCTGTAAGCTAGTTGTAATGAGATTGCATTTTTTAATATTTGTCAAAAAGGCTATTACTTTATCTCATTTCCTCATTTTCTAATGGTGGCAAAATCTTTCATGACATCTGCTTTGAGATTTGTTTTAAAAATATTTTAAATTATGAGATTACACTCATCTGAATTACTCTTGACATTTAATTTTTGGCACAATTTTGGATTTGTTAGACAAAAAGCAGAGCAGAAGGATTTATTAATTGAGTTTGAGATGGAAATTGAGAAACTTGCTTCCTTATTATTAATATTTATTAACATTTAACTTTTTAAAAAGTAAAAAATATCTTTTGGTTCAAGGCAATTATCTTTTGTTCTAATTGGTTGCCAATATTTGCAAGTACCTTGAAGCTGTTATGATTGGAATTGAGGTACAGCATTTGTGAACATTTAGAAGCTTCTAAATAGTGGAGTGCTCTGTCACCATTTAGTTATTTCTCTATTGGCAAAAAATAGTGTCATAGAGTTGATTCTTCAATTTATCTTCAAATATAAACTATCTCAAATAACATAAGGATTATTCTTATAGGTAGTTATATAAACAAATAAAATAATAGCACATGATTTAAAATCTTTCTATGTTATAGTAGAAGAAATACATTTTCAAATCATCGTGGACAAGTTTCAAACTCTTTAGGCTAATCCAGATTAAAATGTCCTTGGGAAATATTTTAACAAAATAAATAAAAATATAATATAACATATATAATATTAATCTGTGGCTTTCTAAGTTAATATTTTATTTATAGGGATCTGTTTCTTTGTGAGTTTGTTAACACTTTAAGTGATATTACCAATCAGATTGAGTAATAGTTGGATGACCAAATTCAGAATAAATTGATAATCATTCGATAATGGCAGGTTTCCTGTTGAGTACCCCTGTTTGGACTTTGGCAGTTTAACCTTTTTTTTTTTTTTTTTTTTTGTCAGTGGCTGATAAAGATGTAGCTAATTACATTTGCAGATAATACAAAAGTTTAGAGGTTTCATTTACTGAGTGATAAAGTCAGGATCCAAAAGGATCTTGATAGGCTAGATCATGAGGCTGAATGTAATTTGATAAAATTTAATGGTAAATATAAAGTCTTGCACTTGGGGAATCAGTCAAGTATAAGATTGAGTATACAGACAATAGTTGTGAATAAAATTTGAGGTTGTAGTAAACTGTTCACTATGAGTCCCAAGTTAGATGTGGCTGCCAGAAAACCTAGTGCAGTCTTGGATTACATTAAAAGCAAGGAGTATATCTTCCAGGAAGATGGAGACAATATTCCCACTGTACTTTACCCTTTTTAGATCTCATCTAGAGTAATACATTAGGTTCTGGGTACCACAGTTTTAAGAAAGATGCTTATAAATTAGAAATTTTTTCAAGGAAAGTGACAAGAATAATGAGGAACCATTGCTCTATAATGCTAGTTTTAATTAGCAAAGTAGGCATTTTAATAAATGTAATTGACTACTTTGTATCTTTATATGACAACATGGAAGATTGTTGGAAGACCTGAGCATGCTTAATTTGGAGAATATGACTCTGGGAGACATGCTATCTTTGAGCATTCGAAAGAGTATTCTCTAGTGGAGAGAGATTAGACTTGTTTCATTTGGCATCAGAAGGTGCAAGCAGGAGCAGTGGTCACAAGCTGCACAAAGGCCGATTTAGGTTTGAGGTTGGTTGTTATCCTGACATTTAGAGCTCTCCAAAAGTAGAATGAGTTGCTCTGAGAGGTGATTGATTTCTCCTCTTTGTCTTCAAAGAGGAACTGGCCTGTTGAGTATGTTGAGTCTTATGTATGATAGGTTAGATTAGATAGCTAATGAAATTCTCTTTTAACTCAAATTCTGTGATTACTCAGACTAATATAAAACATCTCTGAAAATTTATAAACTGATGACAGAGGGAAACATTCTAGAAAGATGGGTAGGAAGAAAAGGACAGTATGGAATTAATCATTATTTCAAATAATACATAGAGAAGCAAGAAGGGGACGTTTTTTCCCTGTGGAAAACAGTACTCTGCAGGCTGTTTTATAATCATTTTAACCTAACTTTGTTTTTGGGATTAGTGGTTAAAAATAATATTTGAAAATTTTGAAGTGGCTACTTGGAGACTTTTTTTTGTTTTTTGTTTTTTTGGTTTTTTTTAATTAAAGCTTTTTATTTGTATAGCATATGTATGGGTAGTTCCTCAGTATTGATCTTGAGAAAGCTTTCCATTACAGATTTTACTACCAGTCCCCTCCCCTCCCCTAGATGGCAGGAAGTCCACTACATGTTAATAATGATAAGATACTTGACAAGTTGTTTTGCAAGAAAAATCCTATCTACAAGAAAAAAAAAATCAGAGAAAGGAAACACAATGCAAGCAAACATCAATAGAAAGCATGAAAATGTTATGTTGTGGTCCACATTTCATATCCGTCTCTCTGGGTGTATATGGCTTTCTTCACTGAACAGTTGGAACTGTTTTGAGACATTTCTTTGTTGGAGAGAGCCATGTCCATCAGAGTTGATCATCATGTAGTATTGTTGTTGCCGTGTATAATGATCTCCTAGTTTTGCTCATTTCACTTAGCATCAGTTCATGTAAGTCTCTCCAGGCCTCTCTGAAATCATCCTGCTGGTCGTTTCTTACAGAGCAATAATATTCCATAACATTCATATACCATAATTTATTCAGCCACTCTTGGAGACTTTTTTTAATCTTAATTTGAATGTGTTTTAGACATCTTGGGCATCATCATCATTAATATTACTACTTCCAAACAATGATTAACTTGTTGGCTGACCTTCAGCAAATCAATTGACCTTTTCATTTCCTGTTATTTAACCTTTTGAATGTTTTAAGTAAATGTTTATTTGGTTTTGGCTTCTGTGGGAAGGGCTAAATAAAATATTTTAAAAACTGTGTGTGTGTGTGTGTGTGTGTGTGTGTGTGTGTATAAATATATATATGAGTATATATATATATATTCATACACACATATACATAGTGCCTTTGGGGTTGTAAAAATCATGTGGAATGCTAGCAGGAAGCCCATCTGAATGGTTTCTGGTTAGGGTTTTCATTCGAGTTTCATTTCTCTTATTTTTTATGGATAGTTAAATTGATTTTTTTTCTCTTTTTAAAAAGTATAAATGATTCTTGCAAAATTGAAAATAATTTTACCTTTTTGGATAGCTATATAAGTTTATATATTTATAGTCCCAATACTTTGGATTTCTTTTCCTCTTCCCACCCCTGCTGCCATATTTTAAGTTATTTTCTTTTGCCATCTAAAAGTTTAGAAATGTAAATAATCCTAATTGTAATAAATTGGTATAGAAAAAAGCTTGATAGTTTCCTTTTTTGAGAATAGGGCAAAAGAAACATTTTTGTAAGACTGTTATTTGCTTAAATCTCTTGCTTTTCCTTCCAACCAGAAAACCGGTCAATTAAACTTTTATGGTCATTAAATGCCTGTACAGATGTGCACATGTTAATGTTTAATGTTTGATGGAATTGAATGATTTAAAGTATAATGTACTCATTGGATTGAGGAGCTCTTAAAAAAATAGTTAAGAACATTGAAACCATTTGGCCCAGTTCTTTCTTTGTATTTAAAAAATAGCCTTAGCTTGCCTTTTGTCTTTTTATTGGCAGATAGTTGATTACTTAGTCTCAGTAGCCTCCTATTAATTGTAGATTAATCCTCCTCTCATTTGTAGATGAACATTTCACCCTCGGCTTTAACTCGTCTTTATGAGGAAGATTTTAAACAAGATATGGCTACATTGAAGGTACTGTCACAATTCATTAAAAACTGGCTATGTGTATTTTCCTGATTTTGTGTTCTCAGGGTCTCTTTAAGAAGTGAAACAGAATTATATTGCAAATGATATTTTCACAAGCAGTCTAACTAAACCTAGCACTTTTCTCCTTTATTTTAGGTTCTTCCACCTACAGTATATATGAGAGTAACTGACAATATTCCTCATATAATTTCATTTATTGAAGGAATAATTTCTAAGGGGCATGCTTATTCTACTAGAAAAGGTAAGATTTATGTGATTAATATGTAGTTGTAATTTGTGTATGACTACCGTAGATAGGATTTTGAGAAATAGGACATTTATTATTAATGATAGTATTAGGTAGCATTCATATAGTATTTTAAAGTTTGCAAAGTACTTTTAAAGTATCTTATTTTATCTCATAACTATGGAAGGCATTTCTATTCTCATTATTACAAATGAGGAAATTGAGGTAGATAGAATAAATGACTTCTTTGGTCACACAGTTGATGTGAGACACTTTTGAACTTTAGTCTTTTGGATTCCAAGTTCTCTGTTCTATTCATAGTGGCACCTATCTCTTTGTTTGCCTGTCTGTCTCTTTCTATCTACCCACTTATCTACTACTGCCTAGTAACAGTTATCAATTATCAGCAGAGCTTACATAAAGTAGTTTACTGGACTTTTTGATATGATTCTCACTTAAACATTTTGGCCATTTCTAAAGTAAATATGTTCTATTATAATATAAATAGATTTCTGCCTTTTAAAGGAAATTTGTTTTAAACTTTATATAATCATATAAATTTGATGATTGTCTAGAATAACTAAGCCTGGTCAAGAATTCAGAGGATTTATAATGCTATAGCTAATTTCTCAGGAAAGGGGGGACTAGTAACTATAGCATTTCATTTTGATCAATTAGTACCAAAGTTTCTTACTTGCCCTCTGATTCCATTTGAATCCTTTACTTTTTTCAAGGCCTACATTGGCCCTTCCCTTCTCCATTAATTTTTGCCTGACCAGCAATAGGGCAAAACAAACTTCTCTATTTGTGAATTTTGAGTCAATAACACGCAATTGCACAGTTCATTATTGATGGTCATCTTATGTGATTTTAATCATCTGGTATCCCAGCTATAAATTGCAAACTCTTGAAGTTTGTAGACCATGTTTTTTGTTTTCTTCCAAGATTTGATTCTTCGACATATTGTGAGACCCTGAGCAGGTTACTTTACTAGGCAATATGTTAGTCTAGTTGGAATATTATATAAGCTTTTAGGTTTATTTCCTCCTAAAGCTTCATTTCTTTTTTAAAAAATCCTATTATTGAGATTATTTTCTCCTCTCAAAATTAGTTTAAGGTTATGAGGTATAATCTGATGATAAATTGGAAGAATTGGAAGACTGCCATGATCTAAGATGGAGGCAGCAAGAGAATAGTCATAAAAAGGTTGAATCTAATTCATTTGTCTTTTAGGGAATAAGCAACAGGAAATGGTAGAGCAATACCTGGATTTAAGGTCAGAAAACTTGGGTTCCTGACCCAACTTTGCCATTTACTATCTTTCTTGACATGAAGCAAGTCTGAATCTCTTGAGATCTCAGCTTCTTCCTCTCTAAAATGAATACATTCTAGGTGATCTCTAAGGTCTCCTTTAACTCTAAATCTCTGATTTAATTAAAATGTCTATTTCTGTGCTACTTAGCTGCTAATACTTCTACCTACTTTCACGGAGGAATTTCATCCTCAGCATAAATAGCAGCTTAAACAGCTAGGGAAATTTCATAAATTAGAATTTGTTAGTTTTCTTACTGTCTTGAGAAAGTCTCTGGAGTTCTGAAACATTTACTTTTTAGCTCTATTTCATCATGTTTTGTGATCAGAAATAGAATAATGGTTACAACTGATTCTGAGTTGAATTTTCTGATCAAATCTCTTCATTTGAAATATATGTGTCTATGTCAAAGTATAGACAAATGGTATTTGGGTAGACACTTAAAATGCCTTCACATGGATTAGATTAGGGAAACAATTTCATTTATTAATTCCTGTGAACCAGGAAATCTGAAGTTTATGAAATTGCCTCGCTTTATAGTTTATCTTTTTTAAAAAATCTCCCCAAAAGTTTATTATGAAGAATCTGTGTCTGTTAAATGCAATATTTTATTTTTGTCCTAATTTTGTACAAATTATAGTTTTTTGTTTTTGTTTTTGCTGAGGCAATTGAGGTTAAGTGACTTGCCCAGGGTCACACAGCTAGGAAGTGTTAAGTGTCTGAGATCAGATTTGAACTCTGGTCTTCTTGACTTCAGGGCTGGCGCTCTATTCACTGTGCCACCTAACTGCCCCAAATGTATAGTTTGAAAGGTTTTTTTACTCTTCTTGATGGACTAACAAATATAAATTTAAATGTCCTTAAACAATAATAACTTGGTTTGATATTATATTATTTGGTTTGATATTATATTATATTAACACAGTTGATCGTTCAGCCTGGGAAATAAATCACTGATTTTAATAATGATTTTCTTTTTTAAGGTAATGTTTATTTTGACCTTAAGTCTAGAGGAGACAATTATGGAAAATTAGTTGGTATTGTCCCAGAAGGAAGGGTGGAACCAGGTATGTTGGTTTAGTTTTTGCCTAAAGTCTTTAAATCTGCTTCAATTTGTTTTCTCTTAAATTCAAAGTGCTTTGACAATGAAGATGGAATATCCGGGTGGTTGGGGGTTGTTTTTTAAGTTTTTTATTGATACCTTCTTTTTTTTAACATTACCTAGATTTATTCATGTCCCTTCTCCTCTCCTCCCTCAAAGATATCCCTTATAATAAAGACTTTTTTTTAAAATAAAAAGAAAGAAGAAAAAAATTTAATAAAACTGATGAAAAAAAATTGATTTTATATGTAATGTTCTACATGGATCCTCTGCAAAGGATTAAGGAAAGTTGTCTTCCAATATCTCATTGGTACCAAAATTGTTCTCCATGATTTTCAAACTTTGTTTGATAATCTTATGGTTATTTTTTTCCATTTCAGTGCTAAAATGGTTATATTATTTTCCTGTTGTGTTCTATTTCTAGTACTTATTGATGTGTTTAATTCAATGTTGTGCTTTTTATGAGTAGTCAATAAGTATTAACAGCCTCAGATTGCAAATGAAGAGAATCATTTGTACCTAAACTGAAAAAAAAGTGTGCCTTCACATCTAGGGCATCATTAACCTGCCCGTGGACCCCCCAAAAAAAACAAAACAAAACAAAACAAAACAAAAAAACAACAAACAACCTCTTTGGTTATGTCAGGATTTTATCAATAATAGTATTTGCTCATTGGTTCTCAGGAATGAGTTGTGTGTTAATGTAAGAAATGAAGTGAGGTTTTTTTGTTTGTTTTAAACTCATTTACTAATAGGAATATAATGAAAATAGCACATTTCATTTCGAATTATCATTTTCTATTCCTCCAATATGTCACTCAAGCTTTACCAGAGTAACCTTGGAAAACCGTTGCTCTGTGTGAGGTATGAACAGTGACATTGATATTCTTGTGTGACCCATAAAATTGGAGGAGATATGCTCATAAGCAAATGTTACAAAACTTTTCAACTTAGAGTGGTCACTGTTTTGGAAGCTGGCCAGTTTTTTGTTAGCAGCTTTGGTGAATTGGAAGTATGCCTTAATTTTTACCAACTTTTTACCAATGAAAGCGAGTGAACATTATTTTGAAGAAGTGTTTTTTTTTTTTTTATTAAAAGCTTTTTATTTACAAAACATATGAGTGATTTTTCTACATTGACCTTTGCAAAACTTTTTTTTGTTGTTGTTCCAAGCTTTTCCCCTCCTTCCCCCTACCCTCTACCCTTAGATGACAGGTAATACATGCTAAATATGTTAAATTATATGACAAATCCAATATATGTATACATATCTATATACTTATCTTGAAGAAGTTAATATAAAATCTTGTATGAAGTTAAATCTGCAAGTATTATGTTAAAAGAACTAATTTAAGGTGTGAACTAATTAGTCAAGAAAAGCTTTTGACTAGCACAAAGAACTTAAAGAAGGTGGAGAAGTTATGTTATAAAATAGTTGCATGAAGTAGTAATCTAGTAATCCATAGGACCTCTGAAAATAGTGAAACAATCTGAGGTTTGTTTTGTGTTTTGACCACCATCTAAACCAAGATAAATATTTATTCTAAAAAGAGAACTTAAAAGATGAGAAAAAACATTGAGAAGATTGTACCGTGTATTTTGAGTGATTTAGTAGTTTTACATGTCAAGTACCTAAGGTAAAGGATGAACAATTAGTCTTATCTTTCAAAGGAAACTAAAAAATAATTTGTTTTTGAGGAAATAGCTAATGATAATAAAACAATATTTCCAATTTGACCCAAAATCAAATGTCACAATCATGGAAATGAATTACCAGTTTCTTGAAGTTATTGGAACTCTACTGTAAAATTTCTTTTATTAGGTTAGTTAATTAAGCCTATATGGAAGTTTTGGAGGATTTGGAGTATCAATGTATGGGTTCCAATTTGTGTCTTTGCCATCAAACTTGTGCCTCAAGATATATTGTGTCATTTCTTTGAATTCAGGTTGATCATCCATTTTACTCATTTGCCTTGGTTTCAGATGACTAGGTTATTTCTAAGAAATTAGATTTCTTCTCAGAGAACAAGAGATGAATATTTAGGGTAACTTTTTTGTTTTGTTTTTTTTTTGAAACTACCCTCAGAAATTGAAGTTCAAAACCATTTAAAGCAATGACTGCATTGTTTCACTATATTACGTGTTAAGCTTCCTCAAGATCACTCTGTGATCTAGAAATATCTTTTAATACTTTATTGTCCTCCTGATTTATGTCAATAGCTCATCCCTATATATTTAAGATTTTTAAAAGTATTTTTTTTATGGCAGGCAACCTTCTGAAATTAAAGACATAAAATAATTATTTTTAAATAACTTAAGTTATCAATTTGTTCTTCGTTTCCTTTATTATGGTAGATGGTCCTTATTTATTGACTAGGTGCTCAAGATTTCAATGACTATAGAACTTTAAAAGTTGGCAAGTATCAGTAAGCTTTGCTAAAATGGAAAAAAACTTAATACTACAAATATGTCATTTATAACAAAGCTGCTTAAACTGTGGTTTGCAATCCCATATGGAGTCACATAACTAAGTGTGAGGAGTTGCGAAATTATAATTTATTGTTAGTAGATGTTTGATTTATATACCTGTTTTATATACCTATATACTTGGGGTTCCTTAAATATTTCTCAAGCAAAAATGAGTCATAAGTAGAAAAAAATTTAAGAAGCCCTAATTTATAGAAATTCTTTGTTTTCTTCCTAGAGGCAGCTTGCCTGAGAGTTTAAAAAACTTTGTTTTAATTGTAGATTCTGCTAATCAGTCAGCCAGTCTTTATTATGAGCTCATCAGGCATTGTGTTAAACCCTAGACATAAACTGTAATTATTGCATTAGTTCCTTACTGTCTTTTAACCTTTAGTTGTCTCAACTGTAAAAAGGAAGGGTTTGGAGGAGATAAATTCTAAGGTACCTTTCAAACTCCTAATTAGACTTTGTAGAAAAGAAAGATCATTTTAACTTTTTAGTATTCAGGCTTTCCAACATTTATATGGAAATAAAATTCTAAATAAGGTCAGTATGTCATTTTATCAGGTTTTTAGCACAGTACCTAGCACATAGTAGGCATCTTAATGCATTTTGCCTTGACAGGCTTTATTGTTATAATTCATTATAGAAAAATTCTTTTATAGTCATAGCTAAGGATTCCATTCTCAAAGGTTTTCAAGGATGATTGAAGTAATGTCCAATTCAATAGGTTCTTTAGAATTTTATCAGTACACATTCCTTTAATCATTTTATTAAACCTGGGCCAAACTTTGGTGTACTTAGCCGTTTTTCTCTGTGTTGTAGATAGAGGGAAATCAGTGAAAAGAAAAATGTGTAGTCTTTTGTAAGACTGAGCAGAATTTTTTGAGTATATTTCTAGTGGTCTCAGTTCCATAGTATGTTTGTTAAAATTTCTTTTTCACTAAGTACTTTGTTGCAGATGATTCTGATAAGCGACATGCCAGTGATTTTGCTCTGTGGAAGGCAGCTAAACCTCAGGAAGTTTCTTGGGCCTCTCCTTGGGGAAATGGAAGGCCTGGCTGGCATATTGAATGTTCTACACTCTCAAGGTCAGTTTTCTTGGATAACTTATTTTATGTACTTTTAAAAAAATCTTGGTGAATGGAAAGCAAACAATACATAGTTTGGTTAGCAGAGAGTATTGATATCTGCAGATGGTAGATTAAAAAAATTTTTTTAACAGTGAATGAAAAGAAGTATTTAAATATATTCGATCATTATAATTTTTTTTTATTTTAATTGGTGGTAGAAACGGTTGCCTTATTGAATTCTGGTTTTCAGGTTTTACAGAGTGATTACAGCCTTAGTTTCCATCATGTAGACAACATTATTTATTTGTTTGTTTGTTTATTTGCCTTTTGTCAATAATGTTCTTAAATGCTTAGAAACATAGAAGTTTTCATAGAACAGGTAATATTGGTTTTTTTGGTTTTTGGTTTTTTTGGCTGAGGCAATTGGGGTTAAGTGACTTGCCCAGGGTCACAGAGCTAGGAAGTGTTAAGTGTCTGAGACCAGATTTGATCTCAGGTCCTCCTGACTTCAGGGTTGGTCCTCTATCCACTGTGCTACCTAGCTGCCCTCCCCACAGGTAATATTGATGAAGCTCAGTCCAGACTATCAGATAATGATGGGACTTTAGAAAAAAAAAAAAGCAGATTTCTATGGTATATCTAGCCTATTGTTTGTGTTTCCCCTGGGGAAATCCATATTTAATCATCCAGGTTGTCTGTTAGTTAACAGGAAGTTTTAGCCTCATGTGTTGTACACTGCAGCCCAAGTTTATGCTCCTCCCTAAATTCTAGTTTATTTTGTGCATGGGAAACAATTTTTACTCAGTACATCATAAAATTGCTCTATCTTTTTAAGGGAAATCATCTCATAATATTTAAATTCAATTTCAACAGACATTTAAATACCTACAATGTAGAAAGAAAGAGAGAACTGTATTAGATACTTAACTAAAACAGTGTCCCTGCTGTCATGGAGCTTATGATTTAATACATCCTTTGTGACGTTATTTTATACCTGCTAACTGTTTAACATGTAGAAACAATTGCTTTACCAAACTCAGAATAAATTGTAAGCAATTTTGAATATTCTGAATTAATTTATTCTTAGGATGAATACTGCCTTAGGAATGATTCTGATGAATAAAATTGAGAAGTTCTTAGTTCACTTCAGTTGAAATAAGATACAAATTAGATTAAAGTGAATCTGAATTTCTTTATTGTAATCATCTGTCTTTTTAGGCTAATGGATTGATCTTCCTCTTTTATAGTAATTTGTTGTTGTTTTGTTGACTCTTCATGACTCAGATACTGGAGCGATTTGCCATTTCCTTCTCCAGCTCATTTTATAGATGAAGATACTGAGGCAAACAGGGTAAAGTGACTTTTGAAGGAAGGGTCAACTAAGTAAGTGTTTAAAGCCAGATTTGAACTCAGGAAGGTGAGACTTCCTGACTCTACTGACCCACCTAGCTGCCCCCTTTTTTAGCATTAGATGTGCGTATATTTAATTTTAATATCAGTCATAGGTGTACAGCAGGTACTACATCAGTGATATATGGTAGAAATCTTTTAAAATATTTCAGGAATAACATTCCTGAAGAAGAGAGGCCAATATCATATCTGTTCTAAAGGACAAAGAGAATTTTAGATTAGTAAAGTTTTAATTGGCCTTTTGAAATATATTTTTGGTGACACAGTTATCTTCCTTCTGCACATGAGCTGACTTCCTAGTGTGGTTAATTTAACTAGAGGATGAAGGAGACACCCAGGTTTTTACTTTTACCATTGCTATTTAATTGATGTGAGTTTATATTGACTTATGCTACTTCTAAAGCAATTCTGAGGGCCACACTAAGTGATGGTAAACAATTGAGCTGATACACAAATTTAGAGAATTCTTTAAAACTCCTTTTTTCTGAAGATTGCCATTATATTAGTATACCACTTAGGGTTACAGACTCCTCTATTGATGGCTTTGTATTGAGTTACCAGTAGCACAATTAGCTTTTAATTGAAATCTCATTTTTTCAGAAGATCATACATCTGGCTGAAACGAGCATAAATAGATCTTTATCTTTTTTCGGGTTTGAAGTTTCTTTTTGCCAGTTCTAAACCAGGGGACATTAGTTCCAAAGATAACCTGATGTTTAATAACCACTTATATGCTATTGAAGAACTTTTTTTTTTTTTTTTCCTGCTGAGGCAATTGGGATTAAGTGACTTGCCCAGAGTCACACAGCTAGGAAGTATTAATTATTTGAGTCCAGATTTGAATTCAGACCCTCCTGACTTCAGGGCTGGTGTGAAAAACATTTTTAAAAAATGATCAGAGTGTAAAGAAGCAGAGCTAAAAATATGAAGGTATTTAAGCAATAAAACAGCAATTTTGTAGTATGATTGACTTTTTGATTGAAAGTAAGCTTTGCTGCAGAGAAGACCTGCCCATAAAATGGATTTACTCAATGCCCTCTGAAAAATGCTTTATGCTTTCTTGCCATTGTTTTTTTATTGGTGTCATTTGGCCTGCTAGAAATGTCCTGTTCCATCTTATCTACCTATTTGTTTTTTGATTTTTTTTGCTGAGGCAGTTGAGGTTAAGTGACTTGCTCAGGATCATACAACTAGGAAGTATTAAGTGTCTGAGACCAGATTTGAACTTAAGTCCTCCTGACTTCAGGGCTGGTGCTCTATTCACTGCACCATCTAGCTGCGCCTACCTATTTGTTTTATTTTATTTTATTTTTTAAATTTAATTTAATTTTTTTTATTAAAGCTTTTTATTTGTAAAACGTATGCGTAGGTAATTTTTCAACATTGACCCTTGCAAAGCTTCTATCCCCCACTCCCTCCCCTAGATGGCAAGAAGTCTAATACATGTTAATTATGTTAAAATATTTGACAGATCGAATATGTGTATATATATTTATACAGTTATCTTGCTGTATAGGGAAAAAAACAAAAACAAAAACCTGAGAAGAAAAACATAATGCAAGCAAACATCCATAGAGAGTGTGCAAATGCTATATTGTGGTCCAGACTCAGATCCCACAGGCCTCTTCCTGAGTATATATGGCTTTCTTTATCACTGAACAACTGGAACTGGTTTGAAACATCTTATTGTTGGAGAACCACATCCTCAGAATTGATCATCATATAGTCTTATTGTTGCCGTGCACAATGATCTCCTGGCTCTGCTGACTTCGCACAGCATTAGTTCATGCAAGTCTTTCCAGGCCTCTCTGAAATCATCCTGCTGACCATTTCTTACAAAACAATAATATTCCATGACATTCATATACTGTAACTTATTCAGCCATTCTCCAACTGATGGGCATCCATTCAGTTTCCAGTTTCTAGCCACTACAAAAAGGGCTGCCACAAACATTCTTGCACATGTGGGGCCCTTTCCTTCCTTTAAGATCTCTTTGAGATATAGGCCCAATAGAAACACTGCTGGGTCAAAGGGTATGCACAGTTTGATAACTTTTTGAGCATAGTTACAAATTGCTCTCCAGAATGGTTGGATCTGTTCACAATTCCACCAACAATGTATCAGTGTCCCAGTTTTCCCACATCCCCTCCAACATTCATCATTATCTTTTCCTGTCATCTTAGCCAATCTGACAGGTGTGTAGTGGTGTCTCAGAGTTGTCTTAATAAGCATTTCTCTGATCAATAATGATTTGGAGCACCTTTTCATATGACTAGAAATAGTTTTAATTTCACCATCTAAAAATTGTCTGTTCATATCCTTTGACCATTTATCGATTGGAGAGTGTCTTGAATTCTTATAAATATGAGACAATTCTCTATATATTTTAGAAATGAGACCTTTATTAGAATCCTTAAATGTAAAGATGATTTCCCAATTTATTGCTTCCCTCCTAATCTTGTCTACATTAGTTTTGTTTGTACAAAAACTTTTTAACTTAATATAGTCAAAATTATCGATCTGGTGTTCAATTAAAAGTTCCAGTTCTTTGGACACAAAATTCTTCCTTCTCCACAGGTCTGAGAGTATCCTATGTTCCTCTAATTTGCTTATAATATCACTCGTTATATCCAAATCCTGAACTCATGTAGATCTTATCTTGGTATGTGGTGTTAGGTGTGGGTCAAGCCCTAATTTAATTTCTTCCATACTAGTTTACAATTTTCCCAGGAGTTTTTGTCAAAAGCTGGGGTCTTTGGGTTTATCAAACACTAGACTGCTATAGTTATTGCCTGGTTTGTCTTGCAATCCTATCCTATTCCAGTCTACTCTATTTCTTAGTCAGTACCAAATCTACCCATTTGTTTTAAAGGTTCCTAACCTGGGTTCCCACTGTCGCCTTGGAGTGGTGATAGATTTGAGGGCAATCATGAAGTTGTATGGGAAAAAAATTACATCTTTATTAACTTCTAACGAAAATTTAACTTTTTCTTCAATTGTTCATTTAAATAACTCTCCCTTCCCCTTCTTCCCCCATCAACACATATTTTGAGAAGAGTTCTTTGGGCTTTACTAGACTGTCTGAGGGGGTCCATGATACAAAAAAGTTAAGAACCCCTCACCTATTCAAATATAGCCCAGTGCTGAATCAAATTCTTTCTCCATAAAGCCTTTTCTGACCACCCCCAAACCAGAGTAATTTCTTCTTCCTGTGAATTCCTATACTAATTACTTTCTGAATAATTCATCTGGCAATTAATCATGTGCCATATTCTTCTACTGTATTGAACTGATGCTTAAAATCTTTTAAAATGGAAGTGTGTGTATGTATATGTCTTAAGTGGAAGTACTTTGCTGGCAGAATTACTTATCTTTGTATCACTTTTAGTGCCTAGTGCAGAATTTTGCATTTTAGTAGGTATTCAATAAATTTGTGTTTGGTATTATGACCAAGGCTATAGGGTATAAACAAGAGTTGATCTAGATAGTAGCATGGTGCTGTTATTACTCAGTCATGCCCAACTCTTCGAGACCCAAGGACCATACTGTCCACTCTTGGCAAAGATGCTGGAGTGGTTTGCCATTTTCTTGTCTGGTAGATTAAGATCAATAGCGGTTAAGTGGCTTGCCTAGGATCACACGTTAGTAAATGTCTGAAGTCCAATTTGAACTTGGGTCTTCCCGTCTCCAGGTTTACCCAACACTGAACTACATTTTGTTTTGGATTTAAGTCAAGATTACGTTAAAAACCTATCAAAAAGTCGGCAGATTTCAAAGGAATTTAGTATTAAATAACTGTTTTGGTAGGCATGCCTCATGGTAGACTGTCTTAATAATGAAAATGTCACTAAATAAACAGGAATATAGCATGAATGAAATACATTGTTTGAATCTGTTAACTTGATTAACATGGTATGACTCCAAAATCCTGAGCCAACAACAAGAATAAAACAGTCTCAATACTTTGCAGTCCTCCCTGCATATGTTAACTTTTTTCAAATTAGAGCAATTGGCTGTGCAATAGGTTGTTTTTTTTTTTAATGTCATTTGTTGATTTCTAGGCTCAAAGAAAGATTAAAATCATTCACTGAAAGATGTAAAAGGTAGAGCATTAAAAATACCAGTCTCTTTACAGAATTTATAATGCTTCGGTTGAAGTAAAAAAGCCAGGAGAAGTAATTCTGATCTCATATAAAGCAAAAGTAAAAATAGATCTTATTAAAGAGATAAGGAAAGTATATGTTGATAAAGAGTATTGTAAACAATGAAGTAGTAATGATACTAAATGTGTATGTACCAAGTGGTAGAGCAGCCAAATTCCTAAAGAAGATTTTAAACCAGTTACAGGAAGAAATAGAAAGCAAGGCTGTATTAATGGGGGACTTCAATCTTTCCCTATCAGAATCAGACAAATCTAACCACAAAATAAACAAAAAAGAAACTAGGGAGGTTAATAGAATTCTAGGAAACCTAGAATTGATAGACCTGGAGAAAATTGAATAGGGACAGAAAGGAATACATCTTTTTTTCAGCAGTATATGACACCTTCACAAAAATTGACCATGTATTATAGAGCATAAAAACCTCACAATCAAATGCAGAAAGGCAGAAATAGTAAATCCTTCCTTTTTGGACCACAATGCAATAAAAAATTAGGAGCAGGGAAAGATAAACTAATTTCCAATTAGAAATTAAATAATCTAATTCTAAAAAGTGAGTGGATCAAAATACCAGTCTCCTTTTGAATTTAGTTGAATTTTTTTTTTTTTAAACAGTCAGTGGTTTGATTAGAGCTTTGTGTTTCATTTTAGTAATATTCTCTGCAGTGTTATATGGGATGGGATTAGTGAACACTTGACAATCTGGAGAAAAGTTGCTGAGTAAGTTTATTAAAGTAGTTGAATATGTTTTCCAGTTTAGTGTTTGGAAGCCAGTTGGATATCCATACAGGTGGGATCGATTTAGCTTTTCCACATCATGAAAATGAAATTGCACAGTGTGAAGTATATCACCAGTGCAAGCAGTGGGGAAACTATTTTCTACATTCAGGTAAGTGGCATTATTAATTAGTTTATATTGTTCAAAAATTAAGTCTTTACTGATAAGGTGGTACTATATTTGAAAGGTGGTATATCAAATGAACAGATATATATATATATATATACATACACACACACATACAACCAGTAAATTGTCACTGATTTGGAATTTGTTTTCTGAATTTCTGTTATCTGTTGGAAGCATAATTTTTTTTATTTGCTTATAATGGATTAATGAATATAGTGTCTTATGAGATTAAGAAAGGAAATTACTAATTTCCATGTATGTTTGTGACAGTATTTTTGTATTGGGGGGGAGGGAGAATCCACCAGGGACTCTGGAATACCAGGAATTAGATTTCAT
>JAJPUD010000692.1:129802-322297 GCA_023553655.1 Myrmecobius fasciatus | reverse complement strand
ATGTTCATTCAATAGCTGCTGTGACTATCAAGCTAATCAGTATGTAGACGACTTGGTATTGAGTATCTGAATTTATTTAGATTGATCCACAGCTGAAAAATACATAATCTGTCATTGGACTTGTACTTGAAGCCTTTCCAGATGGATAGAACCTGCTCAAGATCTTACTTCAAATGTCTTTAGGAAGTTGAGGTCTACCTCTGTACTGCTGTAGAATGTAGGAGGAAGACTATAGTATATGAAATTAAATGAATCAAATAAAAAAAAGGGCAAAAGCACCTAAAACTTACATAAAAAATTGTTGTGGTCTTACTTCCCCAAAGGAAGACTAGGAGCAATGGATGGCAATCACAGTGGCAAATATAGATTTGATATAAAGAAAAATTTATTTGTATTTCAAGCAATTCATTTTAAAAATAGACTCAGAAGATATAGTAAGTTCTTTCACATTGGAGGTCTTCAAGCAGAGATTGGATGACCACATATTGGGTGTATTGTTGAAGGGATTCTTTTTTATATATGAACATGGCCAATGGCTTTAGAGATTTCTTTCATTTTGAAATTATTTGATTCTATAAAAATGTAATTCTCAAAAATTCAAAGTCATTGTTTGGTGTATGTATATTCTAGATATCACCTAAAATTCTATGGTTGCTCAACAAATATCAAACAGCCCATTCCTTTATATTTTTGTATTCTTACAGCTTCAAATTTTACCCTTTGCAAATTTAACCTTCCAATAATGTTTTCAAAGTATCTCCTTTTAAGAAAATATGTTTATGAAGAACATCAAAATGGTTTTTCTGCTGTGATTGTGAAATGTTGGTTAGTTTGGCTGCTAGATGTATCTAATCTGTTACAACTTTTCCCTTGTTACAACTAAATAGGATCCAAGATAGAGTTGCTACATTCCTGACATTGTTGCTTTGCTACATTCATTTTTCTATGAAAAACCAATAGGAAGGAAGATACATTTCAGTAGATGAATGAGTACCACTACTGAATTAGTGGTAGAAATTTGAGAAATTATTTCATAATGGACATTATGTATAGTTTACAATGCAAGGTGCTATACAACACTTTAGTGATCATTTGGAATAGAAAATATTTAAACTTTTTTTCTCAATGTTTAGCCAAATAATTGTAAATAGAGCCAGAAATTATAAAACTTATTCATGTAAATACCTAGAAAAGCTTACATGACCTTATGCAAAGTGAAGTGAGCAGAACCAGAATGACATTGTACACAGTATTAATAACATTGTGCAATGATCAACTGTCATAGACTTAGTTCTTCTTAGTCGTAAATTGATCCAAGATGATTCCAAAGGACTGCTGATGGAAAATGCTCCCTATATCCAAAGAAAAAATGGGATGGAGTCAGAATGAAGATTGAAGCATGCTATTTTCACTTTATTTTTTTCCCGTGTTTCTTTTCTTTTGGTCACTTTTTTCTTTCACAATATGATTAGCATAGAAATATATTTGAAATAATTGCACATCCAAAACCTATATCAGATTTCTTGCCATCTTAGGGAGAGTGTGATAAGAAAAGCAGGGAACTCAAATTTTTTTTTTAAATGTTAAAATTTTTCTTTATATATAATTGGGAAAAATAAAATACTGTTAACAAACAAACAAACAAAACTTAAGTAAGTGGAAAACACTATTGAAGACCTTAGGCATACTTTATATTGAAGGAATTGGTACTTTTGACAATTCCTGAAAACTATAGTCCTCAGCATGGAACTATTAGTTCATCTTTTTCAGTGGTCTATAGATAATGAGGGTTATATCCTAAATGTACTAGCAAAATGCCCTGGTTATAATTAGTGTACTTCTATTGGCATATCTCTATTCCTAAGATTGAGAAGAAGGTAGTACTCATATTTATGTCTTTGGTTCCTTTAAATCTTACCCAGTAACTAGTCAGGCCTAGCCAATTTTATGGAGTGGTTTGAAAGCATCCATTTAATGTTTAGAAACAACAAAAGAATACTAGCTTTAAAATCTAGGGAGAGAAGCACTTTTTAATTGATTTAAGTATTTTTTCCAATTACTAAGTAAGATCTTAAGCAGATAACTTCCTCTATATCTTAACGTTAGTTTTACACTGGAGATAGAAGAAATATCCTGTATCTCCTTTAGTAAAGCAATGGAGAATTATTCTTTCCAATAAAAAAAAGTTGAACTAGAGAAATAAAAAAGTCAGATTAATCTTATTTGACATGCTATTAAACTTAATTTATCAATATAGGATTTAACATTTCTGCCATGTTTAACATAAGACTACTTGTCATCTAGGGGAGGGTGTGAGGGAAGGGAAGGAAAATTGGAACACAAGGTTTTGCAAGGGTTAATGTTAAAGAATTGTCTGCACATATGTTTTGAAAAATAAAAAGCTTTAATAAAAAAATTATCTATATAATATAATTTGACAATCACAACTCATCCCATGTTATATCACTTTTAAGATAGGCTATTATGTAAACAGTTCTCAGAAAACATTTATATTGTAACAGTGTTTTTAAGCAGATTAGGGAAGAGAAATCCCTTGATAGGAACAAATATTTCTAGGAGACTTTTTTTTTTTTGAGAGGAGTTATTGCTTAGGGAAAATGTCACACAAAGCTTTTAGAAACTCCTTATATTCTAGGTGGTGTCTATGTGTTTTAAGAAAAAAAAAAAGGTTTTTATTGAAGCTAACCTCTTTCACATATATGTGGATAGAGAAGATGTGAACTAATTCCAGAAAGATTAAGTGAATTTATACAATCATTTATATTGGAAAGAAAAGACTTGGGAACATGATAGCTATCTTCAAATATTTGAAGAGCTATCATGTAGCATTTAGACTTTATTTTGTATAGCTGCAGAGGACAGCACTGAAAATGGTAGGAAGAAGTTATAGGAATGAAGAATTTTCTTAGGGTAGTCAAGAATTTCTAATAGTTAAATAAAGCTTTCTCAGAATAAAATGAGCTACCTCCTGCCATCCCTAGAATTGGAGTCTAAGTGGGATGATAACAAGTGCTGTAGAGGAAATTCATAGAGTGGGTGGGGAGGAAGAGCTGAACCAGAGAATCTAGTATAAAGTTCATTCCAAGTGATAATGATTCTATATATAACATATCAGGGAAGTCCAAACCAGTTCTGTTCAGCTATATAGCTTTCTTGTCAATGTGTCTAAACTTGGAATATAATGCTTACATTATTAAATTTGCAGCCAGTTTCCTCATTTGTAAAAATTTAGTAAAATATTAACCATTATCCAGGTACTTAATGTCTTGAGTAGATATTTCTAAATTGTGGGATAAGAAGCAAATAGGATGCTAATGAGATGGTTTGGACTAACTGGCTTCTGAGTTCCCTTCACCTCTATTATTTATATTTAGTGTTATGTTTACATTAATATGTTAGCCCTAATTGAGCCAGAGGTACTTCTGTGCTAATGGAGAATAACTTTTCTAATGTCTTCAGTTACTTATATCAGCTTTTCAAATTTTTCTTATAGGATAGCTATTTTTCTCATGTTTCAAAAAAAACTAATTTAAATTTGTTTCTCTTTCAGGGCATTTGCATGTTAAAGGGAAAGAAAAAATGTCAAAATCATTAAAAAACTACATTACAATTAAGGTAATATATTATAAAACTATAAAATGAATGACAAGTTATTATATTGGTTTTAAAATGTGTGTGCATTGTATGACATATAACTGATTCTTTGGCTTCTAATATGTTCTTCCAATAGTTCCAACTATGGTTTTCCATCTAACAAACATTACTTTTCTTTGTCTTAGAAGCATATTAAGAACTTTGCCATTTTTATCCTTGTTACTTCTATTTCAGTATTCACTGTACTTCATATTAACCCATAGACTGTTTGCTTTGTTTCTATTCCCTTTATTCTTTGAGAGATATATGTATGTATGTATGCATGTCTACTTCCATTTCATAACTCCTTCTACCAGAACTAATGAACACCTCTTCTGTAGCTTATATATCTTTTCAACATTGAGAGGATCATTGACTTGTCCACAATCACACAGCCATACAGGATGTGTGTTTAATTATACTTGTGAAGTTTTTAGTTTTTTCTCTTCTTTAAGAAAAATATGTATGTACTTTATCCATTCTGACTTTTACCAAGTATAATTTGCTATTCCGTTATATTTTATCTTTTGGTGAGCTTTGTAGTTTGTTAGCTCTTTTACTTGACTGACATATTTTATGATGCTTCATACACATATTATGCTATATAATAGTGAGTCATATGGAAGAAAGTACACAGTGAGAGTCCAAAACATATATAACTGAAGAAAATGTTTTTTTGATGACTTGATAGATATAATCCTTTGATCCTGAATTTGAGGAACCAAAGAAATATAATTGCAAATTAAGAAACTAGTTTAGATGGAAAATAACCAGATTTTAGGCATTTTCCCCCCTTTCATCAATATAAATTCTGCTATTAAAAGATACCTGCTACAGATCAATTAAAACCTTAGAAATATTTTTAGCTTATTAGGAGTTCAATAAATATTTGTTGATTTAAAATGAAGCCATCAAATTTTTGGTTATTTGTTAGAATTTAGTTTTTTTTTTTTCCTAATCTTAAATAATAACATCTTCAGAGGAAATTTTACAAATGTATTAAATTCTTTCCATAAAAACACTTCATTTTCTAATACTTTAGTAATTTCAGTGAAGTAACATAGAATATTCTTCTTCTAAAATCTCATTCTGATAACTTTTTGGCATAGAGATGACCCTGATTTATTTATTTATTTATTCATTCATCCGTTCGTTCGTTCGTTCATTTATTTATTCATTCATTCATTCATTCATTCATCTATTTATTTATTTATTTATTTATTTATTTATTTTAAGCTTTTTATTTTCAAAACATATGCAGTTTTCAACATTTACTCCTTCAAAACCCTATATTCCAAATTCCCCTCTCTTTCTCTTTCCCTTCCCCCTCCTCCAGATTGCAAGCAATCCACTATATGTTAAACATATGCAATTTTTCTATACATATTTCTACAATTATGCTGTACAAGAAAAATCAGATCAAGCAGGATGATGTCAGAGAAGCCCGGAGAGACTTATATGAACTGATGCTAAGTGAAATGAGCAGTACCAGGATAGCATTATGTATGGCAACAACAAGATTATATGAAGATCAATTCTGATGGACATAGCTCTTTTCAACAATGAGATAGATGATTCATATCAGTTCCAATGATCTTGTGATGAAGAGCATCTACAGTCAGAGAGAGGACTGTGGGAACTGAGTGTGGATTACAACATAGCATTTTCACTCTTTCCTTGCATTTTGTTTTATTTCTCTTTTTTTTTTCCTTTTTGATCTGATTTTTCTTGCGCAGCCTTATATTTCTAGAAATATATATACATATACATATGTTGGATTTAATTATATATTTGTACATGTTTAACATATTTTGGATTATTGCCATCTAGGGGAGGGAGTGGGAGGAAGGGAGGGAAAAATTTGGAACACAAGGTATTACAAGGATTAGTGTTGAAAAATTATCCATGCATATGTTTTGAAAATGAAAAGCTGTAATAAAAAAAAATCAGACCAAAAAGGGAAAAGAAAAAGAAAACAAAATGCAAGCAAATCACAACAAAAGTGAAAATACTATTTTGTGATCCATACTCAGTTCCCAGAGGCCTCTCTCTGGGTGCAGATGTCTCTCTTCATCTTAAAACCATTGGAACTGCCCTGGATCACTTTGTTGTTGAAAAGAGCCGTACCCATCAGAATTGATCATCTTATATAATCTTCTGGTTGCTGTGTATAATGTTTTCTTGGTGCTAATCAATTTCATTTAGCATCAGCTCATTTAAGTCTCTCCAGACCTCTCTAAAATCCTGCTGATCGTTTCTTATAGAACAGTAATATTCCATAACATTCATGTACCATAACTTATTCAACCAGTCTTCAACTGGTGGGCATCCACTCAGTTTCCAGTTCCTTGCCACTACTGCTGCAAACATTTTTGCACATGTGGTAACCCTGGTTTCTTGAAGACTGGGTCTTTGAAACTCAAATTGGGAAAGTTTTACTGCACTCAAAAAACCTAAAATGTGGGATTGATGGCAGATGACATCTGTCATCATAGAATTAGCTTAGTAAAATGTTCATCTGTAGAAGGTTGGTCACTGTGGAGCAAGTTGGGGATGGGGGGTATAGCATCTCATGAAATACAGCAGGATTGTACTCTTGTGTTGGTGAAAGTAGTTATGTAGTGACAAAATCATGTCCTTTAATCTATGAAAATAAACATGAAACATCCTAGTTTCATATTAATCACAGGGTCATTGCTTTAAGCTGAGAAGGACTGAGGGATCATCTTGTTAGAACCACTTTTAACATAAGGAAAACAAGACTCTGAATGATTAAGGAATTTGCCCAGAATTATACCAGTGATGTGGCAGAAAGGACATTTGGATGTTGCTCTTTTGACTACAAAGGCAGTATTCTTTCCTCTGTACCTTGCTGCTTCTTGGTGTGAAAGGTATTTATCAAGTATGTATATGCTAGGCACACTAAGTGATGGGGAAACATAAAAATACACAAGCAAATCAATCTTTCCCTTAATTATTACTTCTTCATCTTATCTCCTAAAATAAGTAGAAGGAGGGGCAGCTAGGTGGCACAGTGGACAGAGCACCAGCTGTGAAGTCAGGAGGACCTGAGTTCAAATCTGGCCTCAGAAACTTAATACTTCCTAGCTATGTGACCCTAGGCAAGTCACTTGACCCCAGTTGTCCCCGCCCCCCCCCCCCAAAAAAAAAAAAAGTAGGAGGCAACATAGAGAGAAAAATGACATTTTGGTCTAGGAACAGTCACAGGGATGGTGAGTGGTATTATAGGGCAGTTTAGTTGTCTGCCTCTTTCTAGAAACAGTGGTAGTGCTGTTTTGATTGTTATCCCCAGAGGAGGCAGTGGTAAGAAAATGATGTTATTTGGGGAAAAGTGAGGCATAATTGGGACTTTAAGGGGGAAGGATATGAAAAATCTATGATTAGAAAGTTAAATAACTTGGCACTTTCAAAGCAAAAATAAGCAGAGGATTGGAAGCCCAAGGTTGAGAGAAGTCAAAGGACACCATTCCAAAAACCAGCTAGTTAGTAATAGAATTAGGAGACAAATCCAGGCTCTTTTATTTCCAAATTCAATTTTCTTTTCAATAAACCATACTACAGATAATTTGTCTCTTTAGTAATTCACTATCTTTAACTTATAAACATCTTTATGCTTCTGTAACTGAAATACATGGCTCATATTGTTTCAAAAGGACTCATCGCCTCTCTGCTATGTGCTGTCAGACTAGCCATGTCACCTCAGCTTTCCTTTAGTCTCAACTCTTTTTTTTTTTTTTTTTTGCTGAGGCAATTGAGGTTAAGTGACTTGCCCAGGGTCACACAGCTAGGGAATGTTAAGTGTCTAAGACCAGATTTGAACTCAGGACCTCCTGACTTCAGGGCTGGTGCTCTATCCACTGTGCCACCTAGCTGCCCCAAGTCTCAACTCTTAAAAGATCTCTGTATGATCACCCATCTTGGATCATGCTTTTTTCCCTTTCACCTATCCTCCACCCCCAATTCATTGTGAGAAAATTTCTTTATTTCTTTGCTTTTTTACTGAGGCAATTGGGGTTAAGTGACTTGCCCAGGGTCACACAGCTAGGGAATGCTAAGTATGTGAGACCAGATTTGAACTCAGGTCCTCCTGACTTCAGGGCTGGTGCTCTATCCACTGCACCACCTAGCTGCCCTGTGAGAAAATTTTAAGAGCAAAATTCCCATATGGCTCACCACATCAGAAGTATTATTCAGATACATGTGGTATCATTAAATTTTATGTTTGTAGTATCTGATTATTTTTAGCTTTGACATATTGAAATGTTTCAAGAAATATTAGAGAAACTAAGCCATATATATTTTTTAAAAGACCCAAGATGTATTGAGCTTTCTCAGATTTTTCATGTCCAGGTTTGAAAGCTAGGCCTCTTATGATATTCAGAAAGTGACGTAAAAAAGGCAGTGGCCCAGTCATATATGGAGAACAAGGGATTACAAAAAAATGATGTGCCAAGTATACTTAGTATTCATGGAATGTTAAAAAATCTAGAGCAAAGACTTATAGTGAATTAGATAGATCCTCAAAATTTATGGAAGGACATGGACAAGAGCTGTATAGGCTGAGAGGGTCTAAAGGGGTTGTGATTGACATCATTTGGAGGGAAATAAGGATATCAGAGATCCTTTGAAGAAGTGTATATAGGCCTAAATTTACTGAAGAATAAACATCCTGAAAAGTTTACAGAGAATGTGTCAGTAATAAAGTTATGTTATTTTGAAGAATTCTGTACGTCAGAATGCACATCAAAATTAGTGTCAGTGGTTATGCATGTATGTATCAATGCTTTATTCACCCATTGTTTTTTTTAAAATGGGCTAAAGACAAGATATAGACTTGAATGGGAAAATAGGAAGCAAAATGTGTCTGTATTAGCTTAATTTTGCTTTGTTCCTACCCTCTCAAGATGAGGTCATATTTCTTCTTTGCCTGTGGTCATAGTTTTTTCTCATAATCTTAGGTTTTCTTTTTTACTCCCAATGTATCACTTGATTTTCAAATGGTTAGAGAGAGTAAAAAAGATGAAGGAAGGTCACAGAAAAGAAAGTATAAGTAGAAGGAATACTTGAAGTTGTAGGCACTTTTTGGATAGGGGAAAAACTAAACCTTCAATTGAAAAACCAACGTGATCTTCTTCTTCTTCCTCTCTCGGAATCCAACCAGATATTCCTACATATCTGTTTAGAATGTGGCCACCTTTATTGCTATTATAAATCAGTAGTTCTCCCATGTAGGTAGTTTAAACCAAATGATATATTATTCCATCAGTGGAATGTCGAGGATATAATTGGATTTGTTTTGGCTTTAATTGTAGATTAGTAGTTATATTAAAATTTTACTGAAGTTTATACTCAATTGTATAAGATGATAGACTGACAAATTCATAAAATAAAAATTTTAGGAGTTAGGAGGAATTTTAGAAATCTGGTTTCTCTCCCTCATTTTGTTGGTGAATAAACTGAGACCTGTATGAGCTCCTATTTATAAGAATATATCTTGTATATACACAGTTCTTTGCATGTTTTCTTTAAGAATGGATTTTCTTGAGAGTCTATGATTTTTGGGGGGAAAGGGTTTAGATTTTTTTTGTATCCTCAGCACTTAACAATACAGTGACATTTACTTCATAAGTGCTTAATGCATGTTGGCTAATTAATTGATTCTAGTCCAACTTTTTTTTTTTTTAATATGCCACATTGCCCATATATGATTTTACAAATATGGGTTTACTATCTATTCTGAGGAAATTTTCATAATTGACTTTTAAATTATTGATCTTCAGATCATTTTTTTAACACCCCCCCCTTTTCCATTTTTCCAAAAACTTTGTATCATATATGCAGCAAAAAAGAGAGACATTTAGCTAGGAATAAAGTTGACTACTAATATGCTTTATAATTTGGGCAATGTTCATGGAGCTAAAAATCTACTGGTCCAAGTGCTAATGATTGAGTCAATATTATGAAGTATTTCCTCTTAGATCTATGTACTTAGTGTAGAAAATTAAAGCAAAATGACAAACAATAAAAATATATTCATCCTTAAAGTTGTCTGCTTCTTCTGTGGACAGAAAACTAACTCTGGACTCCCTTTTCTTACTCTTCAATTTTTTTTTTTTTAACTGTGTATCAAGCTAAATGTAACCAAGTAACTTTTTTATTGTTTTTATAAAATGTGTGTCAAATTAGATGTAAGCAAGTAATTTATTTTGCTTTAGTAGTAGTGGCTTTGGCATTATTATAGGGACCTAATAGGTGTGAAAAGCTAGAGAAGGAGATATATTTATTAAATTTAGGGGGAAAGGGTAGGGGAGAATATGAGTAGATGAACTTCATTTTTAGAAGGAAGAAAAATGTCAGAGGGAAAAACTTTGGAGAAGAGCACTTCTTTTAATCTTCTGATACCAACAGAGGAAGAGAAATGAATGTGTTCCTTCAAGAAGTAGTAACAGGCAGATAGGCAGTATCAAGGGGATAAATAACTTATCTTGGAGTTTAGGAAGACTTTAGGTTCACATCTTACCTCTGACATGTAACCAAATATGTGGACCTAGCTAAATCACTTAAATTCTCAGGATTCTAGATAACTCTCCAAAATTGTAATTTCCTGGGCAGGTATTGATCTGATTTTTTTTTTTTTTTTTTTTTTTTTACTGAAACCACAGATTTGAGTCACTCTTCCCCCTCTAAAAAAAATAGCCCCTTTCAGAGGTACTTTTTGATTGACTCCAAATATAGCCATGAAACTTCATCTTCTTACACTTAAGGCCAATAAGTAGTGCAAAGTAGATAGGAAATGACAGGAATTTTACCATTATGCCTGCTTCTGTGCACCTACAAGCCTCATTAAACTTTTGTCCATAAAATATTGCTATAATAACTAAACTAATTAATTTACTCTTAAGGGGCAACTTGGTTATTTATTGGATAGAGTGCTGGGCCGGGAGTCAGAAAGAGTTCAAATTTGGCCTCAGTACTTACTAGCTGTGTGACCCTGGACAAATAACTTAAACTCAATTGCCTCCCCCCCAAAAAAAATAGAATAGAATTTAAAGAGTTATCTTAAAAAAATTATTAAAACAGTGAGGGGGGAAAGAGAGAAACTAAAAAATTCCTAGTTGAGTCAATTTAGCTTGATACTTAGTTTTCTCCTTTGTAACTGGGTTTGATGGAATAAATAGTGCCTTCTTAATCTTTCCTTCAATTCTTAACCTGAATATTATATTTGAAATATTAGTTTGAGCAAGGTATGTACCTTTATGTGTGTGCTTGTGTCCCTTGAAAATTGAAATATAAGCATAATGAACAAAGAAACATTGTGTTTATTCTGAGCAGAGCCATTGGAAACACTAGGGATATACATAGAAAAAGCAAGACAGACTCCTATTCTCAAGGAGCTCTCATTTTAATGGGAGAAGCAACATGTTCAAAGGTTTGAAAACCTTGACGGTGGTCCTCAGGGATTCAGCAGCAAAGTCGATGTAATACATCTTCTTTCATAGTCTGTCCCTAACAAAACAATATTTCTGGAGTGCCAAGTCTCCTGAAGGTCTTTTCTGGGTCTGCAAGAATGGTGACTTGTAAACAGACCAGGATTGTAGAACCTGCAGAAGCACTTGCTGGAATTCTTGTCCACAAGTGATGAGGCCTTGCATAATGACTTGGAGGGCAGGGCAGCTGTAGGCATTCCAGGCAAGAAGTCTTTGGAGTTGTTAGTCAAATTGTGCTCCTTTTTTCCCCTTTTTAAAAAGAATTCCTTTTCTGATGTCCTAAAGTAATTTTAAAGTGATGTGTATACCTCAATACTGGCTTCCACATGCAGAGATTTTGTATAAGCAAACAGTTGTAGTAGTTGCTCCTCATCATTTATACTGATTTTTTTCTTCATGCTTCCCTCTAGTTGGAAAACATTTTACTCTTTCTCTCACAGACTGGTTACAAATTGCATACCAAATGCCAATTGAACTCCCTAAAAGAATATTGTTGCTTTAAACTAGATACCTGCTTTAACTGCAGCATACTTCAGGATATTCACTAGAGGAGAGGGGTCTCAGTGTGCCCCCAAATTCAAATTACCATTTCACCAGCCTGGATCTTGAGATGACAGTGTTTCATCAGGCTCCAACTTGAAACTGCTGACTCTGTAGTATATCTATTTAGTCCACAGGGAAAGGCATTTTCTTAGGCCAGCCTTCTCCAGGGTTCAGGTTGGTCATTATAGTTGCTAAGTGTTTGGCTTTATTTTAGTGTTCTTTTCATCTCCATTATTATTGTTGTTATGTATCTTTGACCATGTTTGCAGTGTCTGTTTAGCAGTAGGAGCTCTAAAGATTAAAGGTTAAAATACAAATTAATAGTTTAGTACCTTTTTAAAATAATATTACAAATTGTTTTCCATATCAATTGATAACTGCACCAACAGTGTTATTAGTATTTTGGTAAAATTTAAAGGAGGATAACTGATTTAAAAAAAAAAAAAAGTATTCATGATATTTAAGAGTTGGGACAAGAATATCTCCACAAAGATTTCTTGATGTGGGTTAACATACATTTGTAATAATAACAATAATAATAATAATATACTGACTTAAGGTTTACAAAGTACTTTTGTTTCACAACAACTATGTGAGGTTTGTACATTGTAGTAATAAGTATATTTAAGGTAGAATTCAAATCTGGGTCATAACTCCCAATTCTGGTATTCTTATCTACCACATCACATAATCTCTTGAGTTAATATAAAAATTACTTTTAGGAGAAAATTATAATAAATGTACTTCATTCAAAAAATTTTTAGGACTTTCTAAAGAGGTTTTCTCCAGATGTTTTCCGGATGTTCTGCATGCTTAGCAATTATAGATCAGGTAAGAAAATAATTTATTTTCACTATTTTATTGTCAATCCTACTCTCTTTTAGAATTTCATTTTTAAGTTATGTCAATTTCTTTTAGCTCAGATTTCAGAATACATCAGAGATTTGTGAAATAAATTGTTATATGAGATCTAAGGGGCAGGGCAGGCAGAGTGTACTTGACTGTGGGAATCAGAGAGGAATTCATGAAGGAGATGATTGATGGCTTTAAAGAATGGACAAGAATTCAACAGAAAGCATGCGAGGATAGCATTCCAGGCATAGAGTATAAAAGCTTAGAGATGAGAAAGAATAGCATTTGATAATCGCAATATTTCTTTGGTCAGCTGGTTTAAACAGACATAAGCATGGCAGGTAAAAAAAAATTATGAATGCACATTTTCAAATAGTGCAATATGGATGTGGAAGACTAGACAGTTTAATAGACTAGCTTGTCATGAAATAATAATGATGTTAGTTGGGGGGGAGCTTTTTTTAAGCACAGATGAGAAAGTCATTGCTTTGAATGAATAATGGCTGTAGCCTTCGTATTTCAAAGTAGACCTTACATTCAGCAGATACATGCATGCCAAAGTGTCTGATGCTTAGGTAGAATTCATTCCTCTCAGACCCTCATAAGAATAACATTTTTGGTTATGTACACATACCTACATATGATATATGTGGTCATCATATAAAAGAACAGAGAATCATAGATTGGGTTAACTAACAGGGGTAGGGTAGGGTGTGGGGGTGGAAGCATTGTTAAAAATGAAGACAGGAATCCCACTCATTTACTTGATTTATGAGTTTGTGAGAGTTTTTCTCATGTAGTTATTTAGAAGATAGGTAGATATAGATATAGTTAGAGACATGTTTTTCTATTTTAAATCCATAAGGAAAAAAAAATATAAAATGAAGCTTTGTATTTATTTGGCATTTGAGATAGTTTTCACAGCTTTGTCCTCTGTGATTATCAAAGTAAGTAAAGCTATGTTAATATTTTGAGAGAAATTATAGGTAGAAATTGCTCTAAACTGGACAATTTAAAATGAGGTTAGTTCTTTCCCTTAAAATAAAAGCAATATTTAGGAAAGGTATATGTTTATGTAGAGGTGGAACCACTCTAGCTATTAAAGTCCCAAATGTTTATTAAAATCAACAGTTTTAAAGTTTAAGCTTTATGCTAAATAAAATTAAAACAGTTAACATAGGTAATGCTTCTTTGTGACTAACCCTTCTTATGAAAGAAATTCTTTGTTTAGTATTTTTGCCTTTAACTTCCTATCCAAGTTCCAGAATTCTTTTTTTTTTTTTTTAAATTTTATTTTATTTGCATAACATATGTGTGGGTAATTCTTCAACAATAACCCTTACATAGCTTTCCGTTACAAATTTTTCCCCCCAACTCCCCACCCCTCCCCTAGATGGCAGGATATCCACTACATGTTAATTATGTTAAAATATTGGCAAATCGAATATATGTATACATATTTCCAAACTTATCATTGTTGTGCAAGAAAAATCTTATCTACACAAACGATATATCAGATAAAGGAAACACAATGTAAGCAAACATCAATCAAGGAGTATGAGAATGTTATGTTGTGGTCCACATTTCGCATCCCTCTCTCTGGGTGTATATGGCTTTCTTCAGTGAACAATTGGAGGTGGTTTGAAACATATCATTGTTGAAGAGAGCCATGTCCATCAGAATTAATTGTCATATAGTACTGTTGTTGCCGTGTATAATGATCTCCTGGTTCTGCTCATTTCCCTCAGCATCAGTTCATGTAAGTCTCTCCAGGCCTCTGAAATCATCTTGCTGGTCATTTCTTACAGAACAATAATATTCCATAATGTTCATATACCATAATTTATTCAGCCATTCTCCAATTGAAGGGCATCTATTCAATTTCCAGTTTCTAGCCACTACAAAAAGGGCTGCCACAAACATTCTTGCACATGTGGGGCCTTTTCCTTTCTTTATGATTTCTTTGGGATATAAGCCCAATAGAAATGCTGCTGGGTCAAAGGGTATGCACAGTTTGATAACTTTTTGAGCATAGCTCCAAATTGTTCTCCAGAATGGCTATATCCGTTCACAGCTCCACCAACAATGCATCAGTGTCCCAGCCCTCCCACAACCCCTCCAACATTCATCATTAAAAGTTCCAGAATTCTTAAGAGATGTAAGCAGCTTGCCTAAATAAGTGAATTATATTTTAGTGAAGAAAGAAAGAGTTTTTTATCCTACCCAGAATAAGAATTGAGGATATGTCCTTTGGTAGAACAGAGAGTCTGGTTCATGCTACTAGTTGCTATTAGTTATCAGTGCACATGGAATGCATCCTATATTGGTTTTTAAAAGCAAAGAAAAAAAGAATTAATGAAGTCTCCTAGCCTGATAACCCTTCTCAGGGCTGAGGGGCATCTAGGTGGACACTTCGTAGCTGTGTGACCCTGAGCAAGTCACTTAACCCCAAAACAAAACAAAACAAAAAACACAGGACTGAAGAACAAGAGGAGATAGAAGAAACAGATTATTTGATTAATCTATGCCAGTGTATAACTCTAGTGTGAGCTTTGTTGTATAAGTAGTTTAGTTTCAGAAAAAGCTTTCTGATTGACAGTTTCAGAAATTCTAATTATTTGTGGAACTTTGCTAGTGAGGACTTTCTAGGTGCTCTGCACTGCTGCTTAATGGCATATAAAAATAATAAGTAGAATCTCATGATTTCAAGTCTCTTGCTTTCTATAAAGTAGAGGAACTGAATGAAATACCATGAAAGATAAGAATGATGATCACAGGAGTGTTTACATAGATCTTTGCTATAATAATTGGTCTGTGTGTCTCAGACCTATCAATTTAAAATAATGTGAGTGTTCCATTATAAACAACGTTGTTTGTAACTTTACATAAATTCATTTCCTCAGGGGTAGAACTCTAACTTTGTGCAAAAAAGTCAGGAAAAAGGCCCTACAATTCTAGTCTACCATGACTTTGATTAGTACATAGAGAAAGTTACTTTGGGCCTTTGACTTCAATTTCCTAATCTCTCTCTCTTTTTTTTAAATAGGAAATTGATAAAGCCCTATTCCCCCACCCCACCCCCACCCTCACCCCCTTGGTAATTTCTTTCTTTTTATTTTGTTAAAAATTTTTATTTTTCAAAATATTTGCATGGACAATTCTTCAACATTAGCCCTTGCAAAACCCTGTGTTCCAATCCCCCTACACCCCCTAGGTGGCAAGTAGTCCATTATATGTTGTTGTTTGATTTTTTTTGTTTTTGGTTTTTTTTTGTTTTTTTTTTGCTGAAGCAATTGAGGTTAAGTGACTTGCCCAGGGTCACACAGCTAGGGAATATTAAGTGTCTGAGGCCAGATTTGAACTCAGGTCCTCTTGACTTTAGGACTCTATCCACTGCACCACCTAGCTGCTCCATCTAATATATGTTAAACATGGTTCCTAATCTCTTAAAAGGAAGTTGTTTCTTTACTTAGAAGCAGAATGATCGTCTTCTGGGTCCTTCATACCTGTAGGAAATAAAGCAGTCATGGAAAGTAAATGTACATAAAGTGTTTTCAGTAGCTTTAAAGACAATTTCTGTTATTAGGAGGCTATTCCATCTTACTTGCATGTTTTAAATCTTGGAAATAATAGATCCAAGAAGCCATTTAACTTTAGAGTAATAGTGCCATTCTATAATTAGAGTAGTTACTACCACATGAATGGCTTTGGCAGGCATAGATGATCAGGTACATGATCTAGTCCAATTAAGTATTTATTTAAAAAAGAAACACTTTTGTTAAAGTAAAATCACAAACAATTTTTAGAGACCATGGAAATAATTCTAAGCCTCTCCTCTTTTTTCTTGTGCGTAGGATACAAAAATGAAGTAGTCCCTACCCACAAGAAGCTTTTATTCTACAGTGTTCTGTCTTTGAGTATGTAGACTAAAATTTTGTAGCATTCAAATAAATTTTGAAAAAACTTCATATTTCTTTTTTTTTTTCTTTATTAAAGCTTTTTCTTTGCAAAACATGTATGGGTAATTCTTCAACATTGACCCTTACAAAGCTTTCCGTTAAAACTTCATATTTCTTAAAAGATTGAAAATGAAAATGAATTAGCAAGTTTTTCCCTCCATAGAGACTATTCCACAGTTAGCAGGTATGGTTATCTTAGTCTTTTCTTTTTCTGTAAAATATTGTTGGATGAATACATGATCATTACTTTCTGAATCCATACTAATTCGTCTATTTGACAGTCAAAAATGTTTGTAGAACTGTACTATAGAATTCCTAAGGCCTGGAGACTTTAGAATCATTGACAGATAGATTGTTAGAACAAAAGCTCTCTAAGGTCAGGGGATCTCAGGATAACTGTTATATTTCTCCTAAAAGCTGTACCCTATCACTTTTGATCATTTCTCAATTGAGAATTAGATTATTCTTATAAATTTGAATCAGTCCTTATTATAGTTTGCAAATGAGACCTTTATGAGAGAGTATTGCTGCTTAAGATTTTTTTTCTCAATTGTTTCCTTTTTATTCTTAGCTGCATTTTTAGCTGTAAGGCACTGAGTGCTTTTAATTTTCGTCTTGCCTCTCTGATAGATACTCAGGTCAGGTTTGTGTTTTTTATTAATAAAGAATTGGAAAGAAGTATTAGGGGAATTGTTTTTACAAGTTTATAAATGAATTTATAAAAGCATGTGTCAGAATTTTGTCCAGTTTTGACAAACTTATTTCCTGAAATGTTATGTTTGAATAAGGGTATTAAGTGTTCATTGTTCAGGTTTGTTTATACCTTCCCTAAAACTGGCAGTTTAGGGGAATGGGAGACTTCTGTTGATGAACCATTTCCCTCTTTTCTGCTTAATTCTTTTCTGATTCACCAAAACAATTGAAATTAAAACTTTTTTCTGCATTTCATTTCAAATATTACAGATTTAGCATTGTGTAGAGTTGAAAGTTGTTTTAAAGCCAAGTGTAGCTGCTTTTCCCTGTGTTTAGAGTATTTTTCTTTTATGGTGATTAGGAAAAGAATAGAGAATCCATTTTCTCCTCTGGATAGTTCTTGCAAGTTCTTAATGATTGAGCCAAAATGATTTTTTTATAAATCTTTGATGCCCTCTCATAGACTGTCCAGAGTTTAGATCTTATTCTGGAGCCTTCTGTCCAACCGCTAATGTTAACTTATAATTTAGTTTCTGGATTGATCTTCAGAGCTTTCTCTGGCTATTTTTTTTTTCTTCCCCATTTTTCAAGTCTTTGCCTTTGGTGTGTGAGAAGGAAAGAAACAGGCATTTGTTAAGCATCTTTATGTGGCAAGCACTATGCTAAACATTTTGCAAATATCATCTGATTGTATTCTCACAAAAACCTTGGAAGGCAGGTACTGTTTTTATCCCCATTTTACAGATGAGGAAATTAAGGCAAAGGAGGTTAGTTAATGACTTGCCCAGAGTCATTAACACAGTAGTTTGTGTTTGAAGCCAGATTTGAGTTGAGATCATCTTGACTTTAAATTCAGTTCTCTATCCGATTAAAGGCACCACCAAGCTGTCTCTAAGACTCTCTAGATTTTTGACTGAAGATTTGCTTAAATATGAAGGAATATGCAGACAATGTCTTTGTAGAATTCTTTAAAAAAAAACAGGAAAATAAATGAATAAAAAGATAAAGAGTGGCCTTTCTGGCCTTACTTTTCATAATTAATTTTTTTTTTTTTTTTTTTTCAGATTTGAACAATGCAAAAAAAAAGGGGGGGGGGGAAGTATTTCCATATGTAGGAAGATTAGATATGAATCCATAGATCTAAATTCTATGAAACTTGTTGTTATTTTAAAATATAGAATAAAATCACATTATTTTTAAAGTCTTTTTAATGCAGGGAACAAGAGTTTAAGTGCATGGTGGCTTTATCCTAAAGTTTGTGTGGGTTGGCCTTAGTATAGAGGAAATAAGTGCTTTCCCTTTCTCATCCCTTTTATGTATTCTGAACTGCTTTTTTATCTGGATACCCTTCCAAGAACTGGGGTATTGGAGGGTAAGATTTAGGAGAAGAGAGAAGAGGATAAACATTTGCTAAAAGAAGAATTTTTGTTGAATTGCAAGTTGGATTAGATAAGTTATGAATTCCCCACCAACTGTGTTGTTGCTATTGTGCTTCATTATATTTAAATGATGCCACTATCAAGTCCACATTTCTAATGTCAAGGTGGAATTTTGGTACTAAGTAGTTAAATTTTTTTGTAAGAATTTTCTTAAATGTTGTGTGTGTGGATTAAAAATCTGACTATACTTCCCCTTCTTAACATCCTTAAAGGATCTATTGTATAATATAGTCATTGATCATATTTCTCTAGACTTTTCCATTCTTTTTTGAATGTAGAAGATGAATTGTCTTATGCTCTTTTATGCATAGTCAGCTCTTGTGCCCATTTGACACTGGAGATAGGATTGACAAGTTGACAATTAAGTGGTCTTTCTGAAGATTTTTCTTTGGACAGTGATTTTTCTCTAAAGGAAGCAATAATTTTTTGTTAGATTGCATCTTAAGGGCCACATACATCACTAATACTTTTGGAAAACCATGAGTACCAGTGAGTAATCAGTTCTTCTGCTTGATTTCTAAAGGATTGTAATATATTAGAGCTGACAATAGAGTACAGTAGTCTTCTGAAAAAATACCTATAGGAAACCTTGCTATGTTTAAATATGTGTTTGATAATGTATAATAAACAAAACAATGTATAAGACAGATGTCACCCCAGTTTTGCAGATGATGAAACTTTCTCAGAGAAGTTAAGTAGGATTTGTTCAATATCACACAACTAGTAAGGGGCTGAAGCCAGGAATCAAATCCAAGCCTTCTGACACCTGGTTCATTGACATTCTTCCACATGATGCTTCCCCTGAATGAATTTTACTTATGTATTTACTATATTGGTTTTGTGATAAGCTAGCTTTCATACTACATCCTAAATGGAAGCCTCTGCTTTCTTAGCAATAGACTATAGTGATGACAGCATGCATGAAGCCAAACACCTCCTCCTTGGAATAGCTTCTTTTGTAGATGATGCTAATGCTTATATGAAAGGACAGCTTGTATGTGATCCCATCAGGGAGGACCTACTCTGGGAAAGGTAAGATATGTTTCTTATTGTTTCATTTGAGTATTCCAAAAAGAAAATGATCCCCTGTGTTTTTTCTCCTAGATTTGTTAAGGTTTGTGCATTCTTTTCTTTTTTTTCCTTTATTTTTTAAAGGTTTGTGTCATCAAAAAAGGAAGAAAACAGGGGCAGCTAGGTGGCGCAGTGGATAGAGCACCAGCCCTGAAGTCAGGAGGACCTGAGTTCAAATCTGGTCTCAGACACATAACAGCTGTGTGACCCTGGGCAAGTCACTTAACCCCAATTGCCTCAGCAAAAAAGCCTCCCCCTCCAAAAAAAAGGAAGAAAACAGTGAGGATCCAAAAAGATCTCAATATAGGGTAGATATTTAGGCAAAATATTATAAAGCCTGGGTACAGAAAATGTTAGTTTATTTAGGATCATATGAAAGTGATATGGGTAATTAGTGCTTTTCAAGGTGGTAATGTAACATGGACCTAATGTCATCTTAGGTTACATAAATTAGAGCATATTTAAAACTAAAGGGAGAGGCAATAAAAAGAAGTTTTAGTCACTCTGTATTCTGCATTGATCAGATCATTTTTTTGAGTATGTTGGGTATTGTGTTTTTGGAATAATTCTGACAAATTTGACTCTCCCTCGCTTAAATCCAGTTCATGTGCAAGTTATGGCATCACTTCCATGGTGTCATGGTCTTTGAGAATGAACCACAACAATGATGACAAATTTGAGCGTGCCTTGAATGGGATCATAAGAATGAAAAGACTGGACTCTTACCCTCTGATGATTGTTTGAAGGCTTCAGAGATACTTAGCCTTGAGAGGAATAGAACCAGTGGAGGATGCAGGATAAATATAATAATGATCATAATAAAAGTAGTTAGTACTTACATAGCATTGTAATGTTTGCAAAGTGCTTTACGTATGTTATGTCATTTGATCTTCACAATAATTGTAAGAATAGGTTGTAGTGAAGCAAAAAGAAAGGAATAAGCTTTATATAGTTCCTATTATGTTCCAGACATTGTGCTAAGGTCATTGAGCAAAGACTATCTGACTTATTTTGTTATATAAAGGTTTTGTGGTGAATATCTACAGTCCCTTTTGTCTCTTGAGAGTCTAAAAATTGTGAGATTTTATATAGTTAAATCACTTGCTTTAGTTATATAACTAACTAGTGGAGTTAGATTACACCAAGTTTCTTGAGTCTTACTCTAGTGCTTTTTCTACTATACCAGCATGCAGTGTATTTTTGTGATTGTTGTTTTGAGATTTAGGATAGTAAGCACAATTATTTTTCCTTTGAATTCAAGATTTTCTTCTCTTTTGTATTTTGTATGTTTTATGATTAATTTTTGAAATATGGTATGATTATATTATTATTCTGATTAGTTTTTCATAATTGTAAAATTAATGATTCACAATTGTTAGATTGCTAACTTCATAATTTTTTTTAAACTACTTTGGAAGATGCTTATGGTGGGTTTAATAAATAGAGTGCTTGCCTTTTAAATTTTTGCCACTTGTAACAGGTATTTTGTATTGATCTTCAACAGTCCTGTTGCTGCTAGGCAGAGAAATGTAAAAAACTCCTTGGAATCAGATGATCAGGTTTTGGGGTCTAGCTCCTCCACCATTTAAATGCTTAGTGATTTGAGAGAAGTCATTCTTCCAAGCCCAGATATCCTCATCTGTCATAGTTGTTGCCCAAGCCTTTTTCAGCTCTTAACAGTTTTGAAGATATTTGAGGAATAGATAAAATATGATACAGTCCTTATCCTCAAGTTTACATTTTACTAGAGATGGGGGAGGATATAACAAAACACAGAAAAAGCAAAATAAACAGGGCAAAAGAAAGATCCAGACAAGGTACTTCTAGAAAATCTTGAGAGTGGGGATCTCTAAGCAATGTGTTTTCATGGGCCTCAAGTGGGGAAGGAAAGATAAAAGACTGGAAAGCTAGGTAGAGAATTGGAAGTTGCTAATTATGGGTGGTAGAGCCAGAAAAATCCCAAATCACTATAATGTTTCATGAGGAAAAGAATCTTTTATTAGGGAAAGAACATTTTTAAGAGTGGGTCCATTGACTATACAGATTACTCGCTATGTCTCTATGATTAAGGAAATGATTGTTGTTTTTTTGTTATTCTTTAAAATTTCCTATTTGAGTTAGATGACAGATCTACTACTTTGATGTCTTCTTTTCTCTCCTAATAATTTTTCTCCTCAAAGACTAACTAGTACCAAAGTAGCCATCAAGACTGCATTTGCAGATGACTTTGATACCCCCCGGGCTGTTGATGCAATTATGGACCTCATTCACCATGGCAACAGACAGCTTAAGGCTGTTACTAAGGTAACCCATTAGGATATAGAATTCAAAAAATGGCAACTATCCATAGTTCTTTTGCTTAATGTAGACAAATTAGGTTGTTATTTTTATTAAGAATGATGAAAAGGGAATCCTGCCAACTTTTTTGGAGAGACCTGTATTTTAACAACTGGCAACCCAAGAATTTGGGCCCAGTAAGCTCTTTTGTGTTTTAGTATTTGGGGAAATCTATTCCTTCCTTTGTCTTACTGATATTCTATAAATGAGAATTATGAAGTTAGAGTACTCTAGATTTTTCATACTTTTTCATACCCTATTAATTTAGCAAAACTTAGTTCTGAACTTAATATTATGGGCAATTACCAAGTTTAAGATGGGAACAATAAAACCACTGAAGTAGGAAACTAGATTAACATAATGAAAAAAAATTAGATCTTGTGTCTGGGACTTGGGTTTTACACTTGACTCTCTTTTTGGCTTAGGAGGGGGAGGGAATGGGGTAAAGAGGATAGAACTGAAGACTACATCTCCCTATCTTGTTCAGGCTGGTAGTGAAGTGGTCACTCACAAACTTTATTCCCAGTAGTGATCAGCACAGAAGCTTTAACTTGCTCTATATTTCTATCTGGTCCAGTTCACCTTTCTTTAGGCAAATACCAGATGTAGTATGGATGGATACTCATTCTGGTTTTAGTGGCACTGCAGCTCAGAACTCTCTAGCTCAAGCCAATACATCAGCTTCAGCCTTTCTAGTATCAGGATTATAGGTGGGCTCATCCATACTTGGCTACACTTTACTTTTAAATTAAATCAATTTATGACTTCAGGCAAGTCATTTAATCTGTGTTTCAGTGCTATTCCTTTGTGAAATGAAGGTTTAGGATAGATGATCTCTAAGGTCTCTTTCAACTTGAAAATTCTATGATTATTTGAGATTAACAGTATTTTAAAAATTATTTTCTCAGGGATCAAACTTTTCATATGTGTACAGGGAATTATTGAAATTTGTTTAATTTTACATGTTAATTTTACTTGGTCAGGTATTTGAGAATAGAGAACACATTTTCTGGAAGGAATTTCTACTTCCTTTTACTTTCTATCTAATTTCTATTTTACATTAATTTATTCAGCAACTAGAATGGAAAATTATACTTAGATTTGCTTCCAATAAGAAAATATAAGTAAAATTGTAAGCCAACCTTTGAGTCCATAGAAAACATTGATTAATCGAAGAAATCAGTGAAATGGCGGGGAGGGGAGACAAATGAATGGGGGGATATTTACAAAGACTTGGTATTATTGCTTATATAGGTTTAAGGAGATTGAGATCTTTTTGCATGGAAAAGAAAGTTCTTTGTCTAGTCCCATAGTTTTCCTTCCTACCCTGCTTTACCTCACTCCCCCTTTATTGTTTTAAGGAGTACAAACTTTTCCCCTTTTACGCTATATCATCTGTCTCATTTTCCTTCCCTTTCCCTCCTTCCTATGTCTTTAACTTAGAATAGAATATCTTCTCAGAGGACAGTATACCTGAATATTAAAAATAACTTGTCCATTGTGAGTACTTAGACACTAGAACTTAACTTTATGAGACTGAAATGGAGACTAAAAGCCAACCTTACCTGCACTCCCCTCTTCCTCACTCTAAAAGTCTGGAAACCACCCTATTGCATGATATATATTCTCTCTACTTACTTTTTGGTACCTGACATGGATTTCAAACTGTGGGACAAAAGGGGCAAGTGGGAAGTTTGAACATATAAATGAATATTAAATCCTCACTTAGATCTAGTCGATACAAACTTTAGGGGATAAAGTGTGGCCTATAGTTGGACTCACATGGTACTGTTCATAGTATTCATCTTAATTACTTTTGCCCTTTCTTCTTTTCTTTCTGTCAGTGGCGGGTTGTAATTGAGATTTTGAAACCTTAGAGTTAAACCTGCCAATCAAAGATCATTGAACCTCTTCTTGAAGGTCTTTGAGCTCAAATATTTTATCCCACTTAATTCAAGTTTCTCATTTTTCCAAGTTTGCAGTTTTTCAGTCCTGGCCAGATTCAGTATTGGAGAAGGAGCAGGGAGGGGAAGAAGAAGGGAAAGAAGTATTTATTCAGTGTCTGTGATGTGCCAGGCACAGTGCTAATAGCTTTACAAATATCTTATGTGCTTCCTCACAACAATTCTTCTGGGTAGGTGATGTCATCCTCATTTTATAATTTAGGAAATTGAGGCAAAAAGATTAAGTACCTTATCCAAAGTTATGTAGCTAGCACTTATCTGAGGCCAGTACTCTATCCACTGCACTACCTTGCCACTCAGTTCTTTAAAAGTCAAGTGGAAAGGAATGTATCCTAGATCAGAGTACAACAGACTTACTAACACCTTCTCTTCTTATCCTCCTCTTCTTGGGAGAGGTGAATCAAATGGAGTAATTAAGGCTTATTTCCCACTCTTATTTCCTAAGAGTAAGTATCAGAAGTTGCAAAACTGCAACTAAGCAAGATTAGCATAACCTCCAGTGAACACAGAAAAATTTGGGTTTACTGTTATTTTTGCTCTCTTACAACTTTTCAAAGGAGTGCAGGATCTCTACTAGCACATGCTTCTTTTTAAACCAGTCTAGTGAAGCCTATAGAATTTGTGTGATATTCATCAAATACATTTGTATTTAACTAAGTTATTAATTTGATAATTGATCATTATTTTAATAATTATGTCAGTTATTTAGATCATGTAAAACTCTTGACTATACTCCATATTTGTTTCTAGGCTTCACCACTAGAGGTAATAAGAAGCCTTATGAGAATGTGGCTACCTACAAAGCTGGGTCATTTCCTGACCTATTTATTGAATGGATTTAAAAAAAAAAAAAAAACTTATCTTAGATTTGGTCTCCGTCAGAAATTTAGTCTGCTAGAAAATTCCATATTAAAATTTAGTCCATAGACTGAAGTTCCACAGGGGTTTTTGATGATTACAAATGAAAGAAAGAAGTGTGAAATACTTTTGAGATATACTTATATAGAAGAGAAAATGCTAACTTAGGATTGAGAAGATTGACACTTGGGATTGAGTATTTAACACCCTCTCCCTTGTTAGCTGTACTTTCCTGAGCCTGAGTTGCCAGGTAAATAAAATTATCTGGTATTATTTATGGCCCTGCATACTCTTTAGGGGTAGTGCAAGAATCAAATTAAATAGTGTATGTAAAAAGTATTCTATCAATGACTTAGGGTTTGGAGTTGTAATTTTATTGAACTCTCACTGAGAAAGCCTCTTTTCTAAATGTAAGTCAATAGTTATTTTACAATTTTATCTTAAAGAATTGCCTAGCATTGAGAAGTTAAGTAGCTGCCCAGTGTCATAAACCAATATGTCACAAATGATGCTTGAATCCAAATCTTTCCAACTCTAAAGCTTTCTATTCGTTATTCTTAGCTGTCAATACAGAAGTGGTTGTTTTTAACATGAAGAATAGGGAATTTTCAGTTTTTCAGCTTTCTTGAAGTGTTTATATTTAGGCATAGAGCCAAAAGTGTCTTTTCACATTGAGATAAAGACTGAGTTATAAATATAATGTGTTATTTATAACAGGAAGTTAACTGTCCTAGAAGTCCTGCTGTATATGGTGCAATAGTCTCCTATATTGAAAGTTTTTTGGACACAGTTGGAATTTCTCTGTCAAGTAGACAGGTAAGTCAGACTCTCCAAATATCTTAACCATAACAGTGTTCTCTATATAACATTCTAATAATCTGTCTTTCTTACTAAAACTTTCATTTACTGAACATTTCTCATGTGACAAAAGTATGTTTCTGAAAGAGCAAGGGAAAAGCAGTAGTCTAAGATATGGTTATTGCTTCCTGCCCACTGGGAGAAGTGAGTTTATACAGTGGGCAGGAAAAGAGCTAGTAAAAATTGAGATGGGGGAAGATGAGGAGGATAGTATACTACAGAATAGAAATAGATTCAAGTTGATTTTTCATTGTAATTCAAGATCCTGATATCACACATATTCTAAGCCTTTAATGTAGATCTTTTTTAACATCAAAGCCTGTGTGATCCTGACTGTAGCATCTTAATATTTGAATTGTTAATTTCTGGCAGTTTGCACTATTTTCTCCTTGACTTGAGAGTTTTGGAAAGTGGCTGTAATATTCCTTGAATTTCATTTTGAGATTTCTTTCAGGGGGTGATAAATGGATTTTTTCAGTTACTATTTTACCCTCTGGTTTTAAAATATCAGGGCAGTTTTCCTTGATATTTTTTTGAGGGGGTGCTTTCAGGTAGTCCAGTAATTCATAAATTATCTCTCCTGAATCTATTTTCCAGATCAGTTGTTTTTCCAATGAAGCATTTTATATTTTCTTCTATTTCTTCATTCTTTTGTTTCTCCCCCCCCCAATATTGGCATTCATTATTTAAGTTCAAGAACAGAGTAGAAGAGGGGGAGCACATTCTGAACAAAGAGTCAAAGGTGGAGGGGAAAAGAGAGGAGATGGGGAGACCACAGTCTCTCATCCATTTGATTGATTCTTGATGTTTCATACAATCATTAGCTTTCATTTGCCCAATTCTAATTTTTAAGAAATTATTTTTGTACCTCCTTTTCCATTTGGTCAATTCTACTTTTTTAAGGAGGGTTTTTTTTTTTTTAATTGTTGTTGCTTTGGGTTTTTTTTTTTTTTTTTGTGCTTCCTTTATCAAATTAACTTTTTTCATAATTCTTTTGCTTAACTCTCTTTTCCCAGTTTTTCATCTACCTCTGTTACTTAATTTTTAAAATAATTTTTTAATTGAGACCAATTCATATTTCTCTCTGAGGCTTTGCATTATAGGTGTTTTGACAATTGTTGGGCTCTTACGAATTTGTTTTGATTTTTGGACAAGACTTTTAAAGTTGTTTTCTTTCTCCCTTTCCAATCTTATTTCATGACTTTTAAAGTTGAGTTTTGCTCCTGGGGCATAAGGAACACTTCCAATCTTGTTTCTCCGGGAGCCAGGGATTTGGTCCCTGGCTTACTGCCCCTGAACTTCTGGGGCTGCCCAATGTTCTGGGGTTGTCCAACCTAATTGTCCAATCCAGGACCCTTTGGGTGTTGATCTATGGTAGGATTAAGGATCTCCCTTTGGTTTTCCTAAACACCACCTGTGTTGGATTGTGCTCCTTTTTTACTGAAGGGAGACAGACCTTTCCTGCAGTCCTTTTAAGTTAACTTGGACTGGATAATTGTTTCGCCTTGTCCTTTCATGAGTTCCTTTGCTCCAGAATTTGTTTTGAGGCTTTATTTAGAGTTGTTTGAAGGGAGGGGAAAGCTCATGTAATGTCTTTCTTTTTCTACACCATCTTGAGTCCACTTCTAATAATGGCATTTTTAAAAAGGATACAAAAATTTATACTCATTCATTCAACAGAAAAACTAAACACTGACAAAATGTGAGTTTTTGTGGCAGATTGTGAAAGATATAAAAGTAGTAAAGGAATCATTCCTATTTTCAGGAATTGTTTGACTTGTTAAAATAACTTCTCTGTGAATAATGCCATCAGTATTATTCTTGATTTGGGGATAGTTATAAGGGATGTGTGTGTGTGTTTATCACCATTATTTTTTTTAAACTGCCTTTAAAAGATGAGAAAAATAATATCAAATCCTTGCTGTAGAGGTTCATAAAAACATTTTGGAAGAATGATTGAGAATTCAAGGTATTTTACAAAACAAAAAAAAAATGGGTTTTTTTGTATGTGTGGTTTTTTTTGTTTGTTTTTTTCAGAATGAGCCTTTTACTTTGAACACAGACATTGATTCTGCAAAGAGTGTGACCCAAGTTTCCTTTACTCTAGCCAGTGCTCTTCCTAACAAACACTCCCCTTCCTCCAACTCTTTACACATTGGTTATATTCTACAGATTTTGAAGCTTGCATTTAAGAGCATCCAGAAGATTCTTTTGGGATTTTTTTAGGTCAGATACTTCTCAGGATGAAATTGTGAAAGGACAAGGACACTACCATGTTTTTTCCCCTTGTCAGAAGCAGCTAATTAACCTTTCCCCTTTCTTCAGGACTCATCTGGCTTTTTGTTTTTTTTTGTCTTGGTAACAAAACAGTTTTCAAGTCAAGGAATAAATAATCATTGAAAATGATAATAGTTTAATAAATTAATATAGTGCTTTAAGCTTTAGCACACATTTCCCTTGCACCAATCATGTGAGGCAGGAAATGCCAGCATTCTTTTTTTCATTTTACATATGAGGATACTGAATCTTAAAAAGGTCAAGTGACTTCCATGACATCATTGGATTATTTTCCTTATGAGTCCATAGTGTAGCATGATTTTCAAAAATTTGATATGATTTGGGGCTGCCCGAGAAGAAAAATATAGTGTCCATAATGAGCTAGGAGAGGATAGTCTTTCTGTGCTCTTGTTTTATACCTGGGGTTTTATATTCAAGTCTGAATACCACCCTTTAGGAAGCACCTTAGTGATCTAGAGTGCATCCAAAGGAAGATTACCCGGATGGTGCTAGGACCACTATGCCATGGGAGCATCGAGTTGTTTAGCTTGGAAGAGAGAACTTGGGGTAGCATAGGGTCATGTCAGGTTTTTTGAAGGGCTCTTTTATCTTCTTTTCTTCAGTATTCATCGTGTTTGTCATTTCTCACAGCACAGTTAATATTCCATTACATTTATTTACCACAAGTAGCTTAGCCATTTGCTGATTGATGGACATTTACTTGTTTCTAGTTCTTTGTACTCTTAATTATTCATAGTGGAGAAATATTGAAAGCTTTCTTTTCAAGATGGGTATGAAGCAAGGATGTTCACCATCATAGTTATTATTTGATGTAATATTTGTAATGCTAATCATAGTAATAAAGAAAAAATTAAAAGAATATTTATTGACCAAAAGAAGGCAGAATTATTTTTGTATTCAACAATGAATTTTCCCATTTTTTGCCATCTTTGCTAGTTTAATCAGTGAGAAGTGTTTATTATCTCAGTGTTATTTCAAATTTTGTTTCTCAGATTTTTAGTAATTTTTGAACATTTTTCTCAGGTGTTTTTTTGACAATTTGCATTTTTTTTTTTTTGAAAACTTTTTGTTCATAATTTTGACCCTTTTAATGATTCAGTATTCAGGGGGCAGCTAGGTGGTCCAGTGGATAGAGCACCAGCCCTGAAGTCAGGAGGACTAAGTTCAAATCTGGTCTCGGACATTTAATACTTCTTAGCTGGGTGACCCTGGGCAAGTCACTTAACTCCAACTGCTTCAGCAAAAAAAAAAAAGATTCAGCATTCAAATTGACGAATCATTAGTCAATTCTGTTTATATTTTGTCTTATCAGACTTTTGTCAGTTATTTAATATGCTTTTTATCACAATTTCTATCCAGGGTTTGGCTTCATTAATTTTTACATTTTTCTACATTGTGGAAATTGTATGTGATTGAGGTAGTTTACTTTTTCTTTAAGATCATTTCTATCCTAAGCTGGGCATGAATTTTTCTTTAAATATTATTGCAAAAACTATAACCTTCAATGTATATCTGTTGCTCTTTTTGATATGTTTATTTTGGTTGGTTGAGAGTTTAGTTTTGTCAAGTGTGGGATGAAGACAGTTTAAGGGAAGTTGAAGGCTAGTAGATACTTGATGTCTGGACAAAATATTTATAAATAACCTTGCCATAGTTTTGTTGTTATTGCTGTCTGAAATACAAATACTCCATAATCTAGTCTTGTTTTTTTTTTTTTTTTTTTTTTTATACAGATATTAGTCAGGCCTCCTACAAAAATGCTTACTCTGGGACTAGTCATTAGATTGATTTTATTGCACCAAATGAAGAAAACTACTGTTTCTGTAGATGTAGGTGTCTAGTGTTTTTTATAATAATTTTTTCTGTTCTTAGTTTATTTCAGAAAATAGGAGCTCAGCTACTCTGCGTAGTGTGGTTGATGAACTTGTGCAGTTTCGTTCCAAAGTCCGTCAGTACTCCCTGGTTGCATCAGAAGACACAGGGACTATCCCAGCTGACCTGTCCAAAGAAGCCAAGAAGCTAGAGAGAGAGAAAAGGCAACAACTGCTATTAGAAAGGAAATCACTGCTCCATGCTTGTGATAGCCTTCGGCAGAACCTTGCTGCCTATGGAATCAATATTAAGGTTAATGTTTTATGTAAAACATTACTCCAGAATTTCTTGAAAAGAGAGGAATATGCCTCTTTTTTTTGGCTGGGGGGAGGGGAGCAGAAAAATGTGCCAGAAGGTGTAGATTTTTTAATTCCCTATATTGACAGGGGAATTGTTGCTACCATAGGTTAAATTTTGTGTTCCTTGGAGAGAAGAGATTTATACATTTTGCTTTGACAGTTCTTTAAAAGGCTGAAAAAGGTCTCTCTGGATCTTTTTTTAAAATTTTATTCAAAATCTTGTCATTAAGAATGCTTATGCTTTTTTTCCTTTTGATATATTTTTTCTTTCACAACTGATATGGAAACATGCTTTACACGATTGCACATACATAACTTATATCAAATTGCTTACCAAGAGGGGAAAGGAGGGAGAAAAATTTGGAACTCAAAAATTTGCAAAAATGAATACCAAACTTTTAAAAAAGTGCTTGTGAAAAAAAAAGTAGATTTTTAAAATCTTTTTTTTTTTTAATTTTTGATTTATAGGATCGGAACAATATTTCTACCTGGGAATTGCTGGAACCAGGAACTGAAGAGCAAAAAACTGGGAAATGAAATAAAATTGTATTCTTTTCTGGACATACAATTCAAGGTTTACTATTGGAAAAGCAAAACTTTACATTAAAGTTTTCCTTTCTGCTGTTGTCAACATTAAAACTAAATTTTAAATCAGTAGTTGTTTCATTTCTATTAAATGTATGTAAGAGATTTTCGCTTTTGTCAGCTGTATATAATTTGACTGACTTCACTTGAATTGTAGAGAGACTGTTCAGTTTAAAGAGGACTACATCTATGCTTTTGTTAGTAAAAAGAGCTCCCAGATAATAGAGCAATGTGTGTAAGCACATTCTCTGTATCTCATAATCTTTGAGAATGGCTTAGAGCACTGAGATGTTTCATGACTTGCTCAGAGGCACACAGACAGTATTACTTACAGCCAGGACTTGAACCCAAGTCTTTCTAGACTTGAGACCAGTTTTTTCTTTCTGCTTTGCCACATTCTCCCCACTTATGGTTTTCTTTTTTTTTTTTTTTTTTAAACTTAAGGCAATATTAAATTCAAGCTACAGAAAACAAAAGGATTATAGGACATGGGGATAGACTGGGGAGGTGGATCAGTGTTTTCAGTTACAGAATGGTTAAAGGGTAGAGAAGACTACAATCATGAAAGCTGTTCATATTCAGTAGCATTAGTACTGCCACTGTAGGATCCCAGCCCTCAATAACTTTCACAATGTACATATCTGTCACCTAGCCAGAGACCATATACTTTATTTGCCATCCAATCAGTTAGGTTTAGAAAAAATAGTTGAAAAACTTGAGAGCTCTACAATTGTAAGAAACACAAGTTTCTGAACTCTACACCCCATTTAAAAATATATAAAATCATCAACTAGAGGTTAATAAAATAAAAACATGACAGGCAAAAAAACCAAACCAAAACAAAACAGATACCATTTTCAAGCCTTACCGAACAGTGATATCATTGCCAGAAGTCACATATTGGTTTGGGGCACATATGTCTTAATAGGCAGTTGGAAATGGTCAACAAATACTGGAGGGGAAGAAGTAGGGGTAAGGATCTAGACTATGGTATCTCAGATTTGGAAACCACCTATATAAAAACCATGAAAATTGTAAGGTTGGCAAGGGAGAAGTATATATAGAAAACAAAAAACTAAGAAAATGTCAGGGAACATCTACCTAAAAAGGGCACATATGTACTCAACTGGATCTATGCTCTCATCCTGTGCTTTCAGCTTTCTATAAATTGTCTTCAAATGATCCCAAGAAAGGCCTTCTTCCAGTCTTCTTTACATCTGTTCTGTGAAATACAAGATACTTAACTTACCTAAAAAGCAGACATTGTATCAGGAGACCTATTTTACCCATGCCACTGAGGATACTATCCACCTCACCTCAACCCTTCCCTTTTCTGTATAATCTGATGTTTCATTCATTCAATCTGCTGTCCATCTGCACCAGGTTTATTATTTTCAGTGTTTAACTCTAGTTATTTAAATCACACTGAGGTCCTTACGTAAGAAGAGTAACATGGGTAGAAAAACCCAGGGCAGCTCAGAATATTCATTACAGTAGGAGCCTTGAAGCACCTCAGGAAGTCAGTCATTAATGGTATGTTAATTTTGATTTAAGTACAAGTTACCTATTCAATGTGTCAACTATCTAGCTGTAGTGAAATCTAGGTTCTTTAAACAGCTTGATCACTATAAAGTGAGTTAGTGAGACTGGCTTTACTCACCAGAACTGAAAATTATAATTTTTTTTTTAAAAAGCATTTTTTAAATGCTTATCAGGGTTCTGAAGTAATGTCCCAGAGAATAAGAAGTTATTTTCCCTTGAGAAGTTCATGGAAACACATATTTTGTTTAGTTAAAACTCTGAAAAGTATCATGCATTTTGAGCTTTGCCAGTTTTAAAGAAAATTCTGCATTTTGAAGCAGAAGTTGCAGTGTCCAAAAGACACTGTTTTAAGAAGCAGGCCACTAGAAAAGGTCATGATGGTGAATATCTGGTAGTATTTAGGAACAGATGATACTCTAGAAATATGTCCATCTTCTGGCTGTCCAGTTGCAATAAACTACAAAATCATACTAGCTGTAATTAAACCTATTAGAACTAGTTTAAGTGTTTCCTAAGAAGCAAAGATGTTTTATTTTGTTTTGAAGCATCAGAGAAGTTTGTAAGGTTTTACAAATAAATCTCAAACCAGGTAGATGTGCCTCATATCCCACCAGAAGGATACAATATTGATTAGTTCCATTCTTAGCAAACAATCAGTGCTATGTTATGTCCTTAAGGCTACACTGACCAGACAAGTATTAAGTTTCCAAAATCAGCAAAAACAACTTGATTAAACAAAAAATTTAACATCAGCCTTCAAATAGTTTTTGCCTCTGATTCTGTCAGAGACAAAACAAAAGAAAAAGAAAAATGCCATGCCTGTCACCTTTATCTCCTGAAAAACTTAGCTATAGTTGAAAGTCATCCAATATTTTTGTCTTCATGTTTGTATGTATGAATGTACCACATTCAGTAACAAGAGGTTTTGATGGCTCATAGAAGAATGTCCCTACTTTTATTTTTTTTAACCATGTTTCTAAAATCATTCTTAACAAGCATATCATTCCAGGCTGTTCTGAAATATTTCATAAATGATGTGATCACTTATGTCAAACAATTTTCAGAATTTCAGAAGTTATTTCTATTCAACCTAGCACATGCTGATGTGATGGTCTTTTGAACAACTTTTTTTTTTCAAGCCTTGAGACTGAAATGATAAATTCTAATAATTCACATGGTAAAATTTCAGTGATGAGAAATGTGGCTCCAAATCCTGATTTGTTTTTTAAACCAAGTTATTATACACAAACTGGAGAAGTGTAGTTTTATTTAAGGTAGAAATCGCCCACTGTCCTAAGCCCAATGTAAAGAAGTTAAAAATGTAGAATGTAAACCCATCATTGTACTGGTTTAAGTACAAACCAAATGGAAATATGTATACATATATTTGATTTGTCAAGTATTTTAACATAATTAACATGTAGTGGATTTCCTGCCATCTAGAGGAGGGGTGGGGACTAGGGGGGAAAATATGTAACAGAAAGCTTTGTAAGGGTCAATGTTGAAGAATTACTCATACGTATGTTTTGCAAATAAAAAGTTTTAATTAAAAAAAAAAGTACAAACTAAAAATAAACTGGAAAAATTTTATTTTCATCTTCAAATTGTGTGTTTCTGAGGCTCTTAGGATTAATTAGTGCTGAAAAAAACAAAAAAAAAATAAGAGGCGTGCTTTCAGTTTAGTTTTATTAGAACATTTGTAAATACATCTTATTTCAGCCAACACTTCCTGTATTCCAAATTCTCGAGAAATATCTATGTTAATTACCTTAATCCCTAGTCTTAAAAATAAGCATCAGTGCTGCAGCAGCACTCAGAGGGTTCATGCCTTAACATATAGCCTCCTGTCCAAGGAACTCCTGTAGCCAGAGACAGTTTGCTTCCCATGTTTCTTGCTCCCCTTGCTTCAAGTTTCAAACAGTTTTCCGAATGCTATCCCCACTTCGGCAATCATGTCAGTGGTAGTCATTGAGCGCCCATATTTCTGAAAGGCCTGGTTGTTACACTGCCGGGTGAGAGAACACGCACCAAAGGCAGCCACGAGGAAAGGGTTCTGACTAGAAAGTGAAGAGATCATTAGTAAAAGGTTTGCAAATATGGAAAGATGCAAGGCAAAAGTCACTGGAAACCATTAAACATCAGATTTATAAAAAATGTTGGTGTATAAATCAGTCCTACTATTGTACATATCAATATTCTTGACCTAGAGCTTGTTTTAAATCTCAGGCTATTGTAATTTTACAGTGTTCCCCTCCCCCAAATCCTAATCCGGGCAGAACAAATTTTATTTGCTTGCTTGTTTTTGTGAGGTATTTGGGGTTAAGTGACTTGTCCCCAGGGTCACAAAGCTGAGTAAATGTCAAGTTTCTGAGGCAGAATTTGAACTGGGATCTTCTTAACTCTAGGGCAAGTACTTCAGCCACTGTGCCACTTAACTGCCCTGGGCTAAACAAATTTAGGAATTATCTCCTGGAGTGCCTAAGGGGGGTTAGAGAAGGAGTTTCTTTGTGTCCCAAATTTAGTGTCATAATGTCTTTTTACAATTTAAAAAGTCATTAGCCTTAGTTAATCCCCCCCCCCCCATACCATCAAATATCTACCCATTTTAGGATGAAAAGAACTAGTTTTTCCATATAAATAAAAATTTATAATATTTATAAATGTGGGAACAAAAAAAATTCCTAGTACTTATAAATGTGGGAACAAAACCATTATTAAACACAAGGCCCTTCAAGAATTTGTTTTACCAACAAAGACTAAAGTAAAAAGTTCTGTGGTTAATAGAAAAATACATTATAGCTGAATGGAAAAAAACCACTAACTTAGGAATCAGAGATACGGGATTCGAACCTTGCTTCTGATAACCTAAACTCTACCTGCTCAAGCAATCCTCTTCCAGCTCACCCCCCTCACCTGGGTCACCTTTACTGGTGGATTACACCTGGATTCATTTCAGAAAAGCAAATCACCAGAGTGACTTACAGATTGATGACTTTTTCAGTCATTTTTCAATCTCTCTCTTCACTGGCTTCTTCCCTACTGCCTATGAACATGCCCATTTGTCTTCCCCATTCTGAAAGCACCTTCCATCCCTGCTAATTATTATCCTGTAAAACTTTTGACCTTTGTGACTCAATTCCTTACTAAGGATGGCTATAACAGGTGCTTTCCCTCCTCCCACTCTTATTCTCAACCCCTTAAAATCTGATTCTGACCTTACCATTCCACCAAAATTGCTCTTTCCAAAGTCACTAATAATGTTAATGCTGCTTTTTCTCAGTCTCATTCTCTACACCTTCTCTTTAATACTCTTTTCTCTGAAGGTTTTCATACCCTCTTGTTGGTCCTCCTTCCTATCTGATCATTGCTTCTATGTCTCTTTTGGTGGATCTTCGTTCAGATCCTTCTCAGGGTTCTGTCCTGGGTCTTCTTATCTCCTACAAGATCTAAGTACCATCCCTATGCTGATGATTCAGTACCTATCCAGGCGGGACATCTTTGCTGATCTTGCACCTCCAAGGACTTCTCATATTTCTCAAACTGAATGTCCAATCGACTTTTTTTTCCTATTTTTTATTAAACATTTTCATTTTCAAAACATATGCATGAATAATTTTTCAACACTGACTCTTGCAAAACACCTTGTTCCAAAATTTCCCCTCCTCCTCATCCTTTCCCCTAGATGGCAAGCATCTTATATGTTATACATGTTAAAATATTTTTTAAATCCAATATATGTAAACATATTTGTACAATTATCTTGCTGCACAAGAAAAATCAGATCAAAAAGGAAAGAAAATGATGAAGAAAACAAAATGTAAGTGAACAACAATAAAAAGAATGCTATGTTGTGATCTACCCTCAGTCTCCACAGTCCTTTCTCTGGGTGTAGATGGCTCTCTTCATCATAAGATCATTGGAATTGACCTCAATCAATGAGATGATCTCTCATCATTGGAACAAGTAGATATCTTAAACTCACTATTTCCCAAACAGAATTCATTATCTTTCTCTCTCTAACTATAATTGTAGCAATACTATCATCTTGGTCTCTTGGCTTAAGACTTAAGAGTTATGTCTAAGGTGTTGGCAAGACCTGCTGATTTCACCTCTATAACCTCTCCTGACACTTACAACTGACACCTGGATTCATTTCAGAAAAGCAAATCACCAGAGTGACTTACAGATTGATGACTTTTTCAGTCACAGCAATGCTCAAAGACCTGTCCCAGAAGAAATTCTGTGTCTGAATGGAAGGAATATTTAAAAGTTTCATGAGATCACTGGGTTATAGCTCTAAGAATTGGGAGGGATTTCAGAGGTCATGCAGTTGAATTCCTTCATTTCCCAGATGATGAAAAGGGAAATTGTGATATGCCCAAAGTAACTGTGTAATAATTATTAGTTGGTTAATAAACACTTACTAAGCACTAACTGTGTACCAGGCACTGTGCTAAGCAATGAGAATCTCAAAAATGCAAAAGATAATTCCTGCTCTCAGAAGGCTTTCATAACCCAGCCCCTCCTAACCTAAACTGGTTGTATTTTGTTGACTTTTTTGGTTCACCGACATACCATGCCCCTTTGAGGCATTAGGATATAGATGGGGCTTTCTTATGCTAAAAGTTAATAACATTTCATAGTTGAAAGAAATTCTGTCAATTTGAGGAAGAACTTGAAAGTCATTTCTATACTCAAGATCAGTTGTGTCAAACTCAAAAAGAAATATATCCCTGTAAACATTATGTGGTATTGTATTTTTATTTATTTTTTAAACACTTCCTGATTACATTTTAATTTGGTTCCTGCTCACTGCAGCAGGCCTTGAGTTTAATGCTTCTATTCTAAATAATAGTCAGCCATACCTCCATGCATACTTTGCTATATAGTAAGTAGCATTATTGCAAAATTAGTTCTTTTATTAATATGGTAATTTCTTCTTACTATGATGTGGTTTGGAAGGAAATGATCATAACAGAAGTCATTTATAGAGGGTGTTAAGGTTTGCAAAAGAATTTGACATAATCATTATTACATTCTACACAAATCTAGATTATAAGCAGAGTCTGTGGTGGGCACTGGGAAAATCGTTTTGTGTCTAAATTCTGTGGCAAGAACATCTAACAACAACCCTTGAATACCCCTGAGAAAAATTTTAAAATACTGTTTTAAAATACTTGCTTCTTCTTCTTCTTCTTTTTTTTTTTCTTGTAGGTAGGATTTTTCTTGCACAACAACTTGTCAAGTATTTTATCATTATTAACATGTAATGGACTTCTTGCCATCTAGGGGAGGGGAGGGGACTGGGGGTAAAATTTGTAACGGAAAGCTTTGTAAAAATCAATGCTGAGGAACTACCTATACATATGTTATGCAAATAAAAAGCTTTAATAAAAAAAAAAAGAAAAAAAATACTTGCTTCTTAAAGGGTAAATGTAATTTAGTCATTTTTTTTAAAACTTATAAAATACAACCAGTTTAGACAATGCCCAATAACATTGATTTTCTAACTTACAATGCTTAACAATTAGCTTTAATTAAATCTGGTATTTTAAAAAGAGACCCAAAAGTGCATCAGATACCAATTCTTGTGAGATTAAAGAGGAAGAGAAGAATAATATTGAGGCTAGTAAGGAAGAAAAAATATCAAGATTAGTTAAGTCTAGAGAATTACATTTCTGGTTATAGTAAAATAAATGAAAAACATAATCATACCCATTTGTTTTTTCTGGTTCAGCAAGAAATGCCCAGTGTGCTAATACTCCAAGTGAGCCTGATAGAAGGTCTCCTTGTCCACCACACCTTCGATGGCTTCCTTCATGACTACACACGATCACTAAACAAAAGTAGACATGAAATAGATATGAATTGCATGATTTCTTCTACATTTTACAAATCTGAATTCCTGGCAGTACAGAGAAAGGAGGGGGAGAGATGGGGAAATACAGTGTTGGTAGAATTTGTATTTTAAAAAATTTAAACAACCCAAACTACAAATGGAAGTTATATGCCCCCCCCCCAAAAAAGTCCTCATCCTCTAATAATATTATTAGAAGTAGGGAAAGGGAAATTAAAAATCACTAGGAAGTGATATTGTTAAATTAAAAAAAAACATCAATAAAACTTTAGATAAATTCATTTCATGATATCAAATATTCAGAGGAGGAAAATTATTTCAACTTCAATTACTTATGAGAACCTCATCATTTTATGTATGGGACCTAGGCCCTAGAAATGATTTAAAATAGGAAAAAAAAAAGCAATAAAATACCAAAATACTTTTTCTTTGCAGGTGTTAGAAAAATAAATGTGCTTTATATAGTCATGAAATTTAAAGGACACTTCTGAAAATAAGAAAAATCTACTTTGAAATATTTCAGAAATCCTTGGAGATTTTAATTTTGATATCATAAGCTTCCTCAGGTTGTATAAAGCGATATTACACAGTTAAAATAATTACTATCTGTTATGAGGATTCCATAAAAAACATTTATTTTGTGTATTCTTATTTCACAAGCGTACACATTTCATTTAGATTTATCAACTGAAAAAAGTTGGAAAAAATAAAGTCTTTGATTCAGTAACTTTAAATATTTTACACAATCTTACTTCAAACATACTTTTTTTGGGAGGAAATATATAAATCTGATATCCTGAAATAATACCTAGTATGGCTGGCTCTTATTTAAAACAACATATATGTATGTGATGTTTGTACACACAAACATATAATCAAAACTTCCCATAAGCCTCTACTATATTTTTAGATGTTGAGTCAGTACATAATAAAAACATATTTAATAATCTTAATGACAACTATAGAAATTCCTGTCCAGTAATATTTGACTCTCTATCTAACTTCCCCTTCCCCAAAGAAGCCCTGAAGAAAAAGGCTATAAGGAAGATGTTTTAGTGTGACCACTGGATGAAAAATAAGTTAACTCAAGTTGCACTTCTGGAAAGGCTACTGTGTATAATCTTATCTAGACTTCCAAGTTTCTCAATCTGCAAAATGAAGTTGGGCTGGATAACCTATAAGATCATTTTTGTAAATCACCATTATTCTAAATAGGTAGGCAATATACATGGTATTTTTGTGTACTTTTAAACATACATATACTAAAACATTTCATAAGTAATTCCAGTGGGAGTTTTCATGGATTCTTTGAGACTTGAATGCTGATGCAATTATTCTGGCTATTTTTCTTGATGTTAACAACTTACCAAATGACTAGGGAAATCTGTTTTCAATTCACAAAAAATCTATTTTCTCCCCTCCCACTTTCTCCCTCAATTGGGAAAAAAAAGAAAAAAAATATCCTATTAAGAATAATCAAGCAAAACAAATTCCCATATTGGCCATGTTCAAAAGATGTATCTCAAGGAACATTCTAAGTCCATGGATTCTCCAGCATGATGATAAATCAGTGTTTTTTAAATTATTTTCAAATTATTTGTCTTTGGAATACTGTGTATTGTAATATTATATAAATTATTCTGGTTATGCTCACTTCACTCTGATTCAATTCAGATTTCTCTGAAACCATCTCCTTTATCATTTCTTAAAACACACTCTAGTATCTATCCCCATTACACTTATATGCTATAAGTTGTTCAGTCATTCCCCAATTGATGGGCACATCCTCTTTCCATTAAGTTTCTAGTTCTTTGCCACCACAAAAGGCATTTTTATATAAGTCCTTTTCCTTTTTTTTTTTTTTTTTTAAATCTCTTGGGGGTAAGAGTCAAAAGACAGGCAGCTTTGTAACTTGAAGAGCTAATTTCAAATTGCTTTCCAGAATATTGTTATTGTTGAGTTATCTCTATAATCCTCATTTGGTAAAGATACAGGAGTGGTTTGCCATTTCCTTCTCCAGCCCATTTTACAGGTGAGAAGACTGAGACAAACAGGATTGACTTGTCCAGGGTCACACAGCTACTAGTCTGAGTTTGGATTTGAACTTGGATCCAATCTCCAGAATAACTAGAGCAATATTATTCTTTTCCAAACAGAACAAAAAAGTGAGACAATGCAAATAGAATGGTCATGTTTGCTTTAAAGTGTTTTGCTCTACCTGCCTTTTCTGTTTACACTTTAATTGCTTCTTCAATCAACTGCTACTTTTCCTAATTGAAACTGGGGGTCTTTGAAGTGATTTTTCTTTTGAGACAACAATATAATCCTACTGCTTCTCTGGCTAGGAATAGGCTCCAGAACCTAATTAAGGAAAACTTGTAAATTATCAAGTACTGGGAGAAGTACATTAACTCATTCATGCTGGTGCAATAATCTGCCTTGAATGCTTAAATCCTGGGTCTGTAGTTGTTAAAACAGTCTGCAGTGGGAGTTTCTGTAAGTTTTATACACACACACACACCCACCACACCACACACACACACACACACACACACACACACACACACACACACACACGCCACTTTGCCATGGGCATTCTCAGAGCTGCTCTCATTTGATCCCAGAAAAACAAAGAAATCTTGCAATGTAAAAGCATTGATTAGTGCTGTCCCAAGCCTGCTGTGCAGCTCCAATTGATAATTGTTATCTGTGCAAAATAAGTATACTGGAACTAGCCATGGACTTAGCAGTAGAGGTATCCTGACTATGAATGTGAATTCTGGCTGGGTGACCAATAAGTCATTTGCTCTCTGAGGTTTAGTAATCTCATCCTGAAAATAGATTCAATAATATTTGCACTTTAACTCCCTTACAAAGTTAGTGGTGAACCCTTTGTCAGCCTTAAAACATGACAGAAATGTGGCAATTCTCTTTAAAAGTCCTACATATTTAAGCATGAAGCATCATTCTAATCTGGGCTGTTTGGGAGAGAATTGGGGGCAAATTTGTCTGGTTCTTAAAAGACTGTTTTAAATCATAACCTATTGTCTATCCTCTTCCAGCAACAGAAAGCCCTTCAGTCATGTTTTACTAAAACTGGGGACTCCATCTGGGAACGGTTTGTCTTCTCCCATTTCCTTTAATTTTTGTTGACTAGAACTGCTCCTGACATAAAATCAAAGTCTGAGCTGGTTTATCTAGAGAAACATGAGGCAGTCTTTGGTCCAAGAACCTGTTTTTAATCTAGCCTCGTGGACATAATGACTGACAAGCTAATCTTTCTAGGAAGTAAACTGAGTCAAGAATTTTGTTTCCCATTTTAAACTGCAGTACAAGAATAATCTGTAGGTGAAACAATGTTAGTGGCAATTCTGAGATCCATTTGGTTCTCAGCACTAAGCCCTAGTCCAGGAAAAAGGCTATAATTACGACTTTTGATTTTCTTTCAAAAATGCTTGAGACCATCTCAGAAGACACCAATAAACAAAACCTTAAGAGTAAAATCCTGTTTTTAAAGATTAATGAGCCTCTGAAACTTTCACTGCATATCTATTTTAAAGAACCTAAATTTATCTTGAAAAACTTTTAATCTAAAGTGTTAACAAGATTAAAATCCAATTTTTATTTTAATAATACATTATTTTTCAAGACCAATGAGACTTACATATCATTGTTTATTAAACAATCCTAACTATGGCTTTGTCTCTACATAAAATGGCACTGACATTTCTTATTTTTATGTCTTTGATCTATTTCAATGAAATCACAAACCTTGATTCAAAAATGATTCTACAAAAGTAAATATTTTCTTTCTTAATTTTTAAGGGCAGGCAGTCTTTCAAAATATTTAAAGGGAAACAACTTCCCTGAGAGAAGATTTTTTAAATTTAAAGTTAAATATTAAGAGTAAGCCATCCTGCAACTTAAAGCATAAATCCTAGAATATCAATGGATACAGAAATATCTCAATTAAGAAATCCTAGTGAGGAATCTTGAGAGTCTCAAGCATGTCTTTTATGTAATTTTTTTTTCCCCTGAGAATATGAGAACTGCTTGCAGTTATCTGATGGAATGCCAGGAAACATAAGAAAGGATAATCACCCTTTTTGTGCATTGATTATTAAGTTTCCTTTATTACTGACTTGTGTTTGCTTTGGAAACCTAGCCAATTCTCTGAGTAAATGAAGTCATCCTAAAGGAATGAACAAATATTCTCCTTGGTAGAACCCTCAAGATGAAGTACCCTGAACCTGGGAGGCTGCTTCATCTCAAGAATCACATATCAAATGAGAATACTTATTATAGTACCTTCTTTGTTCTCAGCCCATAAAAACTCCTTAGTAGAAACGGATTTTGAGAATCTTTCCCTTGAAGGGATGTCTTGCTTGGGATTTTTCTTCCCACTCTGAGATCTGAATGGCTTTGACTAGGGAGTCTCTTAAGCCAAAAAATTCAGATATTGACTCTTCCTTGGAGTGGTGATGTATGATGTATGTCATTTGTTGTTATGGTGGCCATTGTGTTTGCAATTGTGTATTACTTTTAAGCTATAAGTTTCCTCTTCCCTTATGTCTTATTTGAATCAAGTTTATTATTACTGCTCAGAAAGAGAGATGATTTTATAAACATTTTTTCCTAATTATTCACAATGAGATTTAGCAAAAGCAAATAGGTAGCTTTGTTTTCTCTTTGCAAGAAAGTTAAAAGTCACAAAAGATGCTCACCTCTTTCCTCTCATCCACATTCCCCACATTTTTAAGCTTCATGGAATATCATTTGTATGGCAAGAATAAAAATAAGATATAAGCTGAATAAATTTCAAAACACCTACATGCATTTGGAGGGAGGCCATTTTACATTTAATGTCACAGAATCACAGAGAGTTGAAGACTTCAGTAGCCATCTACTTGAAAAGGAACCCTCACTATAATTTATCAATCAAGCAAACAAAAAACATTTATAAAGGGTCTGTTATCTATCAAGTACTGTACAAAATTCTGAGGATACAAAAATGAAATAATCCCTATTTGTAAGGAGCTAAGTGGCCCAGTACATAATGAAGTCAGGAAATTATTCAATTGTTTCCAGTTCTTCTTGACCCCCATTTTTAAGGATTTCTTGGCAAAGATAATGGAGTGGTTTGACATTTTTTCTCCAGCCCATATTTACAGATGAGAAACTGAAGCAAATAGGGTTTACTCCATATAGATATACACATATATATAGACACATACATAGTGTGTGTGTGTGTGTGTGTGTGTGTGTAAGGAAATGGCAAACCACTGTAGTATGAATTTATATACATACAAATACATATGTGTGTGTGTATTTACACATACATACACATAGAAATGGCAAACTAATATATTTTTACTTTATATATTTTTTCACACATATACGCAAATATATACAAAATAGTTAAATACAAGGTATTTGGGAATAGAGGATATGAAGTTAGGAGATGGTGCTTGAGCTGACTTTTGAAGGAAGAAAGGGGCTCTGAGACAGAGAGGTAAGGAGAAAGTGCATTATTGCCTTTGGGATGGCTACTGCAGCCAGAAATCAAAGGTGGGTGTTGTTAGGGAGGACAAGGGACAGGAAAAGTTGGGTGCTTGTCCATATTCTGCTTGAAGACCTCCAAGGAGGGGAAACCAAGTATCTCTTGAGTCAGCCTGTTCCACTTTTGGATAACTAAATCTTAGGGAGTTCTTGACATCAAGTCTAATCAGCCTCTGCAGCTTTCAGCCACTAATCTTGTTTGTACTATATCAGACCCAATACAATTATCTTATCCTTCCTCTACAAGACAGCCTTTCAGATATTGGATTTTATATATCCTTGAGCCTTCTTTTCTAAGCTCACCTGAGCTTCATACAGCATGGCCCCAAGGTTCTTCATTTATCCCTTCTAAATTTCATCACATTAGATTCAGCCTAGTGTTCAAATCTGTCAAAAACATTTGGAGGCTGGCAGTACTGCAGTGTTACTCAGTAATAATCAATACTTAAATATTAAGCACCAACTATGTACCAGATAGTGTGCTAAATGTTGGGGATACAAATATAATAAAAGTGGTTCCTGCCCTCAAGGAGCTTACAATCTATAAAAATAAAGCTAAAAAGTGAGAAGATGAGTACCTAGTGTGGAGACATCAAAGAATTACATAAGGCCATCCAAATGCAACTGAGATGTGTGAGGAGAGTTGCCTATTTCTCTCATGCTTGTATCATCTGTAAACTTGATAAAGCAATCCACCTATCCTTTTATCCAGGTAGCTAGGTGGCTAGGTGGATAGAGTGGGTAGAGTGGCTAGGATTGGAGGCAGGGAAACTCAGACACTTACTAGCTATGTGACCCTGAGGCAAATTACTTAACCCTGTTTTTCTTCAGTTTCCTTATCTGGAAAAGGAGCTAGAGAAGGAAATGAGAAACTACTCCAGTCTCTTTGCTAATGAAAACTCCAAAATAACAACAATAAACAACAACAAACAACAAACTTTTATAAACCTTTGATAAAAATGTTACATTATACTGAGCACCTCCACCAAATGTTGAATCCATCTAATTGTATTACCATCTTAATCTATCTCTATCTTCTCTAAAATGATATGAAAAACTTTATCAAAAACTTTGCTAAAATCTAGCTAAATGATATCTAAAGCTTTCTACTTATTTACTAGTTTTGTAATCCTAGAAAAACTGGCACAACCTGTTGTTAAGGGATCTGTTAGCTTTTTACAATCATTGCTGTCCTTTTTGGATCACAGATCATTTCTTTCATAATCTTTTTTATAATTTTCCCAGGAAACAAGTTTGATTCATTTCCACATAATGGGAGAGGTCAACAAGCTTTTGCTAAATAAAATTCGTGATGCACCCCATGCATCCTTTTTTTTTGAACTCAGGTCCTCCTGATTTCAGGGCTGGTGCTCTATCTACTGCACCACCTAGCTGCCCCTATGCATCCTTTTTGAAAAAGCTTACTATACATCACAAATTCAGTTATACTACAGTCAAATCATCTCCAACATGCTTTGGGAAGGTATCTCTCTTACTATCCTATAATACAAAGAGGCTGTAAATAAGGTGTCATCCATCATTTTCTTTTTTTACATATTCATTTTTATATCTCCATCCTTGAGTATGAAACCTGCTAATCATTTTTATTTTGTCTTTTGCACTGCAAAATTCACTCTCTTTTTAAAAACAGCTTATTTTTTAAAATACATGCAAAGATAATTTTCAACATTCACCCCTCCAAAACCCTGTGTTCCAAATTTTTCTCCCTCACTCCCCACCTCTCCATACTCCAAGCCAGCCAGTAAACCATTATAGATTAAACATGTGCTATTCTTCTATATATATTTCCACAGTTATCTTGTGTAATAGCTCAAGAAAAATCAGATAAGAAGGGGCAAAAACATGAGAAAGAAAAAAACAATAAAGCAAATAATAAAAAATTTGAAAATACTATACTGTACTCCACATTCACTCCCCTTAGCTCTCTCTCTAGATGCAGATGGCTCTCGCCATCCCAAGTCTATATGGAACTGGCCTGAATCACCTCACTTGAAAAGTCCCATCATACAATCGTACTGTTGCTGTGTATAATGTTCTTTTGGTTCAACTCATTTCACTCAGCATCAGTTCATGTAAGTCTCTCCAGACCTCTCTGAAATCATCCTGTTGATCCTTTCTTATAGAACAATAATATTCCATAACATTCATATACCGTAACTTATTCAGCCATTCCCCAACTCAATTTCCAGTTCCTTGCCACTATAAAAAAGAGCTGCTACAGACATTTTTGCACATGTGGGTCCTTTTCCCTTTTTTATGATCTCTTTGGGATAGTAGAGACACTGCTGGATCAAAGTTTGGTAATCTTTTTAGCATAGTTCCATATTGCTCTCCAAAATGGTTAGATCAGTTCACAACTCCAGCAACAACATATTAGTGTCCCAGTTTCCCCTCCAATGTTTATCATTATTTTTTCCTGTTATTTTAGCCAATCTGACAAGTATGTAGCGGTATCTCAGAATTGTCTTAATTTGTATTTCTCTAATCAATAGAGATTTACAGCATTTTTTCATATGGCTTTAATTTCTTCATGTGAAAATCGTCTACTCATATCCTTTGACCATTTATCAACTGAAAAATGGCTTGTATTCTTATAAACGTGAGTCAATTCTCTCTATATTTTAAGAATGAGGTCATTATCAGAAACCTTGGGTGTAATTTTTTCCCCCCAGTTTTCTGCTTCCCTTCTAATCTTGACTACATTGGTTTTGTTTGTATAAATCATTCTCTTTTTATCCCATCCATCCCAAGAAAAGATCCTTCCCTTTCTCTGATCCTCTTCTTTCACTCAATATTGATAGACAGGTTAAGGAAAGGAGGTAATGGAGAAAAAAGAAGGGGAGGAAAGAGAAAAAAAAAGGGAAGGGAAGATAGGATGAGAAGAAGGGGATAAGAAGGGAGGGGAGAGAACAGGAAAAGAAGGGAAGGGAAAGGGGAATAAGAGAAAAGGAGGGGAAGGAAAGTGGAAAAAGGGAGAGAAAGAGAACATTTATTAAAATGTTTTCTATAAGTCAAGCATTGACTATTGCCAAGAGGAGGAGAAGCAAGATAGTCCCTCCCCTCAAAGAACTACATTCTAATATGAGGAAGACAACATACAAGTGGGGGAAAGGTGGAAAAGGTTAGCAATCTGGAAACAGTGGAGGTGAGTATGAGATGAAATACAGGCAGATGCTTCCTAAAATAGAGGTGCCAAAGAAGGAGTCACCATGAAGACTTTCTCTTGTAATATTTCAGATCATGGGATCCTACCTGTCTTTCTTTTGAACCCTTTGAAATCTGCTTTTTAAAATCAAGTTTGCATGGCAAACTATATATTCATGGCTTTCTTCTCCTCTGTCACAAATTATATTTCCCCATCATTTCCACTTCAGCAACAAGTTCCTTCCTGTTAGGGAGAATCAGATACATTCTAGAAAGTTTCTTTGTTATTTCTTCAGTCTTCTGAGCAGAGAAATTAACACTAATAAATTAGCAAGTTATTAACTATGCTGTTTTTGGCAAAAAGGGAGATAACTGAAGACTGACATCAGCTACTTTATCAAGCTTTCCCCCTCCAAGCTTGTGGTCTGTTTTCCAAATTCATCTACTTCCTTTTACTATGAAAGGGGTCTATATGCTTCAGTAAACAATGGTAAGCCACCTAATCAGCTGGCAGGGGAAAAGTGTACCTCTGGAGACCAGCCAAATATGGATATCAGGCAACTTAGGGTAAAAAGTAGCACAGAGACAGCAGCATGGGATGATGGACATGACCAACCCCTCATCTCTGACCAAGACCAGAATAACCATTTCTATCAAGTTTTAATGAATGCGAAAGAAAGGAAATACCATCTATTCTCAATCACCATCCCTACATGCAAACTGATGCAAAATAAAAAGATTTCTCACATTAATTTCCTGCTCTATTACATTCTGGTATCTGACACTTGAATAGTGTTTAACTTTGTTGGGTAGGGAAGGAAGGGGATGAATTTGGAGATAATTGGCATATAAAAACAAAAGATATTTAAAAAAAACAAGTGAATCAATAATGCTTAGCTATGAGTCACAAGACTAGAATTGTTGTCCATTGCTATTTGGAGAAATTTACTGAAGAATGAGTAGTAATACTAAGGGGAGCTTGGAATAGCCTAAGTTACCCCTGCAGAATCTTATCTGTGTCAATCCTTCCCTGATAGAAATATGGCAAAAAGTCGTACTTGATTTAAGTAAAAGACTGGAGACAAAGAAAGATTTCACTGACTAGGAAATGGAGGGAAAAGCTGTTGTCTGTGCATCTGTAAAGGCATTTTATTACACCATTAAAAATGGGAAATGTGAAAAACTAAGAGATATCTGGGGAGACTGAGATGAAATGATGCACAGTGACATAATCATAACCAAGGGATTAAATTACATGATGATCATATCAACATGCAGGAAAAACAACAATGAAAATCTTTAAAAGTTTCATCAATGCAGTGAACAGACAACTGACGGTCTTGCATTCTAGCCATATCTCGGCCAATGAAGGTTGGACTACAAGTGCCGAATGAGGTAAACATTTTCAGGCAGAAATTATGTATTGCCAATTTGTTCTGACTGCTAATTTATTATAAAGGGTTAGTTAATTGTGGAGGAAGGGGAAAGTCAGTACAAAGTAGTAATGATATAAAAAGAAAAGGAAAAGGCAACAATAATATCTTTATATATACATATACATATATATATATATATTTAAAAGGTCAAGAACAAAATACTTTATTTGGCCAGCCAAGAAATTGTCCTAATATGCCTCAAAAATAAATCCTTCCAGATGAAGTTACCTATAAGGCAGAAGCAGTCAGCAGAATGGATTAGAAATCAGAATACAAAAATATATTGTTTACACGAAACACATTAAAAATAGAAAAAGACTCAATTAAAATAAGGGACTGAAGCTGAATCTTGTCTGCTTCAGTAGAAATGAAAAAGGCAAAAGTAGTGATCATGATCTCAGACAAAACAAAAGCAACAATAGACTTAATGAAAAGAGAAAAATCAGGGAAACTACATTTTGGTAAAAAGTACTATAGTAAATATATGCACCAAGATGTAAATATGCTCCAAAAGGCATAGCAACCAATTTACTAAAGGAAAAGTTATATGAATTATAGGAGAAAATACAGTAAAACTATACTGTACAGTGGGAGAACTCCAATTATCTCAGAAGTAAATAAGAAAGAAGTTAAAGAGATAAACAGAACCAATTCCTATTGTTAGGAGATGAAGATACTCATATACATCCAGAGAGAGGCCTGAGGGAACTGAGTGTGAACCACAACACAGCATTTTAACACTTTCTGTGAATATTTCCATGCATTTTGTTTTCCTTCTTAGATTGTTTTTTTTTTTTGTTTGTTTTTTTCCCCCTCCCTCTCTTTCTATATCTGATGTTTCTTGTGCAGTAAGATAAATGTATAGATATGTATATATATATTGGATTTGTCATATAATTTAACATATTTAGCATGTATTAGATTACCTGTCATCTAGGAGTGGGGGGTGGGAGGAAGGAGGGGAAAAGCTTGGAACAAAAAAAAAAAAGTTTTGCAAAGGTCAATGTAGAAAAATCACTCATATGTTTTGTAAATAAAAAGCTTTTAATTAAAAAAAAAGAAACAGAATTTTAGAAAAGTTAAATATAATAGATTGTAGGAGGAAACTAATTGAGAGTAGAAAGGATAATACTTTTTTCTCAGCTGTACATATATTAGACGATGAAAACCTCACAATCATATGCAGAAAAACAGAAATATTAAATGTACCTTTTCTAAATCATAATGCAATAAAAATTGTTCAATAATGAACAATGGAAAAAGAGATTAAAAATTAATTGGAAATTAGATAATCTAATCCTACAAAACAGATGGGTCAAAGAACAAATCATAGAAATAACTAAAAATTTCACTAAAGAAAATGATAACAACGAAACAACACACCAAAAATCAACATAGCCAAAGTTATACTAAGGGCAAAATGTATGTTTTAAATGTTTACATCAGAGAAAAAAGCCAATTAATGAATTGGATATGCTACTAATACAGCTAGGAAAAGAATAAATTGAAAACCACCAATTAAATACCAAAATATAAATCCTTAAAAAAAAGGAAAATAATAAAATTGAAAATTAAAAACACCAAATTAATAAATAAAAATAGGAATGGTTTTATGAAAAAAAAAACAATAAATAGAAAAACTATTAGTTAATTTTATTTTTAAAAAGAGAAGAAAACTAACTACTAATATCAAAAATGAAAAAGTAAGTTTACCATCAATGAAAAGGAAGTTAAAACAATTCTTAGGAGCTATTTTTGCCCAATTACATATCAATAAACTGATAATCTAAATGTAGATAAATATTTATAAAATTATAAATAGCTCAGATTAACAAAGGGAAAAAAAATCCTTAAATAACCCTTCTTTAGAAAAAAGAAGTTGAACAAGCTTTAAGTGAGCTCTCTGAGAAAAAATCTCCAATAACAGATAGATTTGTAGCAAATTCTATCAAATATTTAAATAACAACTAATACCAATACTATATAAAGTTATTTGAAAAAAATTGGTAAGAAAACATTCCTACCAAATTCCTTCTATGACACAAATAAGGTTCTGATACCTAAACCAATGAGAACAAAAACAGATAATACAGATGAAAATTTTAAAATAAATATTAGCAAGGTAACTATTGTAATATATCACAAAAATGCTACACTATGATCAGGTGGTATTTTTACCAAGAATGCAGAACTGGTTAAATATTAGGAAAACTATAAACTATCAATTTAAATTAAATATCAAGAATTTTATAATTAGATCAACAAATAAAGAAAAAATTTTGAACAAAAATTTGATAATTCCTATTAAAAATCACTAGGAAATATAGGACTAAATGGAGTTTTTCTTAAAATAAATATATTCATCTAAAACCAAGAGCAAGTATCCATGATGGGGATAAAGTAGAAGTCCTTCCAATAATCTCAGGGGTAAAGTAAGGATGTTCGTTATCAGTACTATCACTTAACGTGATTGTATTAGACATGCTAGTTATAACAATAAGGCAAAAAAATGGAAATTAAGAATAAACAAGGAAACCAGAACTAGCTCTTTTTGCAAGGGATAAAAACTATTACTATAGTATGGATAGTAAATGTAGAGAACCCAGGAGAATCAACAAGGATACAAAATAAACCCACACAAATCATCAACATTTTTATATTTTATTCAACAGAAAGAGGTAAAAAGAGAAATTATATTTAAAATAACTGCAGATAATATAAAATAAAAATCTGGGAGTCTATTTGCCAAGACAAACCCAGGAACTGTATAAACACAATTACAAAACTCTTTTCACACAAATAAAGACACGTAAATAATCTGAGAAGTATTAATTGTTCATAGCTAGACAGAGCCAAAATAACAAAAATGACAATTCTACCTAAATTTACTTATTCAGTGCCTTACCAATCAAACTACCAAAGAATTATATATACTAAAGATAACAAAACTTATTGGGAAGATCAAGAATATCAAGAGAATCAATGAAAAAAATATGAATGAAGGTGGTTTAGCAGTACCAAGTTTCAAACAATATCATAAACTAGAAATCATAAAAATAATCTGATAATGGCTAAGAAAGAGTGGTGGATCAGTGGAATGGGAGAAATACATAATATATAAAACTAAATGACCACAGTCAATCTAGTGTTTGATAAATCCAAAGATTAAACTTTGGAGAAAAGAATACATTATTCCACAAAAACTGCAAGGAAAACCTAAAGCAGTATAGCAGAAAGCAGGCATAGAACAACATCTCACATTGTATATGCCAAAATGTACATGATGTAGACATAAAGGGTAATTTTATAAGCAAATTAAGGGAACATAGGAAAAACTGCCTGCCAGATCTATACATAAGGGATGAGTTTATAATCAAATAAGAGATAGAGAAGATCATGGGAGGCCAAGTTTTTTTTTTTCCATACAAACAAAATTAATGTAGCCTAAATTACAGGGAAACCTGGAAACAGAAATTTATAGCAAGTTTCTGTGATACAAATCTCATGTCTCAAATGTATAAGGAACTGAGCCAAATTTATAAAAATAAGGGCCACTCCCCACTTGATAAATGGTCAAAGGACATAAACAGGCAGTTTTCAGAAAAAAAATTCAAAGCTATCATTAGTTATATAAAAATTTTGTAATAATTAGAAAAATGAAAATTGAAAATACTCCTAGGTAACTGATAACTATCAGATTGGTTCATGACAGAATGGAGAGGAAAATAACAGATGCTGGAGGGGAAAATGACAAATGATATATCCCAAAGAAATCAAAGAAAAGGAAAAAAGACTGACAAAAATATTTTTAGCAGCTCTTTTTGTATCAAAGAATTAGAAATTAAAGGAACACTTTTTTTTTTTTCCTGAGACAATTGGGGTTAAGTGACTTGCCCAGGATCACACAGCTAGGAAGTGTTAAGTGTCTGAGACCAGATTTGAACTCAGGCCCTCCTGACTTCAGGGCTGGTGCTCTATCCACTCCACCACCTAACTGCCCCTAAAGGAATACTTATTAACTGCAGAATGTTTGAACAAGTTTTGGTATATGATTGTGATAGAATATTATTGTGCTGTAAAAAATAATGAAAAGGGGATAGGTAGATGGTATAAGTGAATACAGTATTGGCCCTGGAGTTATTGAAATCTAGTCTGAATTCAAATCCAGTCTCAATTACTTACTATTTATGTGACCTTGTATCATTTAGTCCTAATTGCCTCAAAAAAATACTAACAACAAAAGGGATAATTTAAAAAAAATACTAGGAAGAACCTCTGTGAACTGATGCAAAGTGAAGTGAGCAGAAGCAGATCACCAATAGTCAACTATTAAAGACTTGGCTTCTTTATCAATACAATGATCCATGACAAATCCAAAAAACTTATGATGAAAAATGCTATCTATTCCACAGGAAATCTTATTAACACTGAATGGAGAATGAATCACATTTTTTTTTCATTTTATATTTCTTGTTTATTCTTTGCAACATAATTAATATGGAAATGTTTTGTTTCACTTCATATATATAATGTGTATCATATTGCTTGCCTTTTCAGTGGGTGAAGGAGGGACAGGGGAGAAAGAAAGAATTTTGAACTCCAAATTTAAATTTTTTTTTAAATTAAGAATTACAATAATTTTTTTTAAAAGCAAGGCAAGTCTTTCAGAGTATGGTGATAAATGATATAATCTAAAGGAAGCTCATTTCTAAATAACTTGATCAAAATATAAAAAGATCCCACAAATCTAGCCATGTCACAAATTAAGTAAAAAACCCATTACTTACCCTTTTCACCATCCGAAATAACATCTTTCTCTCCTTTTAAAACAACTGTCAGATTCCCTAAGGCTTGACTGAGTTTCAACACACATCCATGATGATCACTGCTATCTACTGGAGTTTTAAGCTATATCATAACGGGGAAAAAAGAACAAACTGATTAGCACAATAACCATGATTCTAAAAGACCAATGAAAAATGCTACCTACTTCTCAACACAGAGATCAGACAGTTGATAGATTATGTGTAAGACACATACTTCTGGATGAAGTCAATGTGAAAATTTGTTTTGCTTTATTTAGTATGAACATTCTTCTGAGTTTGTTGTTCTTTAATAGTGGGGAAAGGAATCACTGGGAGGGAGAAAAAGTAAATCTTGTTCAATGAAGGGAAAAAAAGCTAACAAGACTGCTATAAAATACATCTTGAATTATTATAAGCTTTAAAAAATAGCAAGCTTGAGACATATTCTTATATACCTATTTCTTCCTTTAAGTAAAAAGAAATCCCATAGAAAGACTGGGGCTAGCTAGGAGATAAGTCAATAGGTTCTGGAGTCAGGAAAACTCATCTGGCCTCAGTCACTTAATGGCTATGTGACCAGGGGGCAATCACTTAACCAGTATCTTTGCCAAGTAAACCCCCAAAATGGTCATAAAGAGTCAGACACAAATGAAAAATGATTGAACAACAAAACAGAAAGACTGCATGATGAAGTCTATTAGAATTCCCTCCTTTCATTGCAGAGGTGGAAGACTAAGGGTTTGTACTGTATAGACTATCAGACCATATATTTTGTAAATGTATTAGTTGGCTTTCCTGAACTGATTTTTCTTCTTTTTTTTTATTCTTTGTTAATGGTGGATGACTCAATGAGTAGGGATGAAAGGAAGATATATTTTAAAATATAAAATTAAATCAATAAAAATTTTGATTAAATAAAAAAATCTGCTTAAAATTTATACAGTATTAACCTATATCAGATGCCTTACCAACTTGAGAAGGGGAGAAAGGAAAAGAGGGAGAAAAAATGAAAATGAAAATTTTATAAAAATAAATATTGAAAACTATCTTTACATAAAAAACTATAGTGGGAAAAAATGTGAAGATTTATCCTGTCCTATATATATATAATCTGTACAAAGGTAAAAAAAAGTTTAACAAAATATTTGTAAATGAAATTTCTCCTCTTTAAGAAGATAAAAACAGACTCTATCTTGTAATTAAGGATCACAGGGCTGGACAGGATCTTTGATAAAGTCACCTGATTCAACCCTTTCATCTTGCACTTGAGGAAATTGAAGAGTAGAGATGGCTTGAACAAAGTCACAAAACCAGTAAGTGACAACATCAACCTCAAACCAGTGTCCACTATGCATTGTTGCCTTTTTTTTGGTCAATTAACTCACCATGGCTTCATAGAGTCGGCTGAACTCTATATAGTTGGGTGTAAGAATTGCCCTCTGATAGTCTTGAATAAGGGAAGGTTGCTGAGTAATGAGCCACATCCCATCCTGTACAAAACAATAACAGCTGTTTACTCGGCAGAATTTAAGTTCCTTAGCAAAGGATAGGAAATGAAAATCAAGCAAAGCACTACTTACAGCATCAATGATCAGAGGAATACCCTTGACTTTGGAGTTTTCTATAATGCCCTAGGAGAGAGGAAATTTATAATAAGACATTTATGATGTTTCCTCTCCAAAGGAGTAAGAAGAAAATCTAGCATTTTCTTTTCCCCCCGATTATATGTAAAAGCAATTTTTAGCATTCATTTTTAAAACTGAGCTCCAGATTCTCTCCCTTCCTACCCCCATTAAAAATGCAAGCACTTATGAAATGTTACATACATAGATACAGTCATGCAAAATATTTCCATAAGTCATCTTGTAAAAGAAAACAGACCAAAAAAAACCTTCAAGAAAAATAAATTTTTAAAAAGTGTGCTTCAATATGTATCCAGATACCATTAGTTCTTTCTCTGGATATGGGTAGCTTTTTTCATCATAATTCCCTCAGAATTATCTTGGATCATTGTATAATTGAGAACAGTTATGGAGTTCACAGCTGATCATCTTACAATATTGTTGTTACTATACAATATATTTCCCTTTGAATCAGCTCATGAAAGTTTTTTCAGGTTTTTCTGACACATTCTTCTTATCATTTCTTGTAGGACAATAGTATTCCATCATAATTACATAGTAATGCAATTCCTGCCATTCCCCAATTGACTGGCATCTCCTCAATTTCCAATTCTTTATCCTCTCACGTTTTCTTCTTAAATGAAAGGGTCACATTAATGAACTTCATCTTGCCATTAAAAAGTTCTCAACTGAGAATGAGTCAGTCACACAGCCAATAAAGGAGATTCACACAGATTAAACCTCAAATCCAAAGCATTTGCAAGTGAAAATTAATATACTTGTTGAACTAAAAATTATAATACTATGGAAATTAATTGATCTCAAGAGAAGAAAATTGGCTGCTTTAAGCCAAGACTACACCACTATTCAAGTGAATATTGCTAGCCCCTTAACTTACAAAAGTAAATGTTTAAATCAGCTATTTAGAGATCAGAATTCCTGGTCATAAATGAAGCCTACAACATGAACTACAACAACAATAAATGTTAACTACTAATATTATTAAGTTTGTAACTCTGGGCAAGTCACTTAATCACTTTCTGCCTCAGTTTACTCAACTAATAGCACCTATCGTCCAAGTTGTTATGAGGATTAAATAATATTTCTAAAAACACTTAGCACAGTGCCTAGCACTTAGAATGCACCTGATAAATGGTGATTTCCTTTCCTTCTTTCTTATATGACAATCTTTTTCTTCTTACTCAATCAACTTATTCCATCTCTACACAAGTTTTTCAAAGTCATTCCAAATTCCAAAGAACTCAACATGAAAAAATAATCTCCAACTCCAGAGAAATAAAATCTTAGTTTTCAAATGCTTAAAAAAATATGGCTTCTACATCGAGAGAGAGAACTGTAGGAACTAAGGGTGGATCACAACATAGCATTTTCACTTTTTGTTGTAGTTTGCTTGCATTTTATTTTCTTTCTCATTTTTTATTACTTTTTGATCTTATTTTTCTTGTGCAGCAAAATAATCATACAAATATGTATGCCTATATTGGATTTAACATTATTTTTTTAACCAGGTTTAACATATATTGGATTAAATACCATCTAGGGGAGGGGGTGGGGGAAAGAGAAGGGAAAATGGAACACAAGGTTTTTCAACAGTCAATGCTGCATGTTTTGCATGTTTTGAAAATAAAAAACTTCTAATGATGAATGTTGGAGGGGATGTGGGAGGGCGGGGACACTGATGCATTGTTGGTGGAGCTGTGAACGGATACAGCCATTCTGGAGAACAATTTGGAGCTATGCTCAAAAAGTTATCAAACTGTGCATACCCTTTGACCCAGCAGCATTTCTATTGGGCTTATATCCCAAAGAAATCATAAAGGAAGGAAAAGGCCCCACATGTGCAAGAATATTTGTGGCAGCCCTTTTTGTAGTGACTAGAAACTGGAAATTGAATAGATGCCCATCAATTGGAGAATGGCTGAATAAATTATGGTATATGAATATTATGGAATATTATTGTTCTGTAAGAAATGACCAGCAAGATGATTTCAGAGAGGCCTGGAGAGACTTACATGAACTGATGCTGAGTGAAATGAGCAGAACCAGGAGATCATTATACACGGCAACAACAATACTATATGATGATCAATTCTGATGGACATGGCTCTCTTCAACAATGAAATGTTTCAAATCACCTCCAATTGTTCAGTGAAGAAAGCCATATACACCCAGAGAGAGGGATGTGAAATGTGGACCACAACATAACATTCTCATACTCTTTGATTGATGTTTGCTTACATTGTGTTTCCTTTATCTGATATATCATTTGTGTAGATAAGATTTTTCTTGCACAACAATGATAAGTTTGGAAATATGTATACATATATTCGATTTGCCAATATTTTAACATAATTAACATGTAGTGGATATCCTGCCATCTAGGGGAGGGGTGGGGAGTTGGGGGGAAAATTTGTAACAGAAAGCTATGTAAGAGTTATTGTTGAAGAATTACCCACACATATGTTATGCAAATAAAATAAAAAAATAATTTTAAAAAAAGAAAATAAAAAACTTCAATAAATATCAGTATAATCCTAAAAATATGACTAATATGGAAATATGTTTTGCATGATTTTACAGGTATAATTGATATCATATTACTTGCCTTCCCAGTGAGTGGGGGATGGAGTAGGAAGAGGGGAGAAAATTTTGAACTCAAAATTTATATAGAAAAGAATGCTAAAAATAAATATATTTTTAATTAAAGCATTTTATTTGTACAACATATGCATGGGTAGTTTTTCAACATTGACCCTTGCAAAGCCTTTTGTTCCAAATCTTTCTCTCTTTCTCCCCACCTCCTCCCCTACAGAGTAGGCCGTCCAATTCATGTTAATTATGTTAAAATATATGACAAATTGAATATATGTATACATATTTATACAGTTAATCTTGCTGTGCAAGAAAAATTGGATCTACAAGAAAAAAAACCTGAGAAGGAAAACAAAATGCAAACAAATATCAACAGAAAGTGTGAAAATGCTATGTTCTAGTCCACACTGAGTTCCCACAGGTCTCTCCCTGAGTGTAAATGGCTCTCTTCATCACTGAATAACTGGAACTGGTTTGAAACATGTCATTGTTGACAAGAGACATGTCCATTAGAACTGATCATTGTATAGCCTTGTTGTTGCCCTGTATAAAAATAAATATTTTTAAAAAAGAAAAGAAATTTTAAAAGCCCCTTTACTATTTTCAAATACCCCATGTTTTCTTTTTATTCCCTCACAACAGGGTCTCTCCAAAGTTTGTTTCCTAGGAATCTAGTTACTTTTTCTATGAGAAATCATTATACTTATTTATTCTTCCATGTGGACTGATCAATTAGTAGGCAATTAGAACCCACTGAAAATGCATTATTCATTTTCAAATCCATATTCAAAAGGAAAGAACATTGCTGTACTAACTTCTCAAGGCAAATCACAGCCAAATCATAAGTATATGATTGCTAAAGTTAGTATAACTGAGTCTTAGATTACAGAGTCAGTTATTATTGATTAGTACAATTTTTCATTGCCTCTTTTCTTGGCAAAGACACTGGAGTGGTTTGCTATTCCTTCTCCAAGCTCATTTTACAGATGAGAAAACTGAGGCAAACAGGGTTAAAAGACTTGCCTAGGATCACATGGCTTGGAAGTGTCTGAGGCCAGATCTGCACTTGGGAAGATGCGTCTTCCTGACTCCGGGCCCAGTACTTTATCTACTGTACCACCTAGATTGCCTGAGTCATTATAAGACAGCACAAAAATCAAATATTTTAACATATAACAAGAATCCCCCCCTTTTACAATATGCTGAATAGAATCACACAACCTCTGTGTGAAGACTTCTAGTGAAAAAAGGCCACCCAATCTATTTTTATAGTTCTAATTATGTGTTTATTTATATTAAGCCTTAATTTGCCTCTTTATAAACTTCCACCCAAAGTGCTTAGTTCTTTCTAGGAATCAAAGGATAGAGCAAGACTAATCCTTCCCCTTAACCTCAAGTATCAGATCTAATTCTAAGTGTTTTCTTTTCCAGACTATATATTCCTAGTTCCTTCAACTTAGTCTCAAATGACATCATTTTGAAGCCCTTCCCCACCTCCTCTAGATAGATATTTCCAGCTTTATTGGCATTCTTCTTAAAATATGATGATGCAGGAATATAGTATCTCAGATGTGGAATCACCACCACTCTACTTGTGGAGCATCAGATGACACAATACTCCCACCTATTAAATTGGCAATATACTAAAAACCCTATATGCTTTAGTTTACCCAGATGAGGGCTGTGCAGCTTCCTGAAGTACATGACTTTTATTTCATCTCTATTAAATTCCATCTTGTTCAAGTCAGCTCAATGTTCTAGCCCTGCTTGGATCATTTTGGACTCTGTCAGCTCATCCTGTGTAGCCTGTCATGTGCAGATTTGATAAGCAAGTTGTATATGCATCCAAGTCATGGATAAAAATAAAAAACACAACAAAATCAAGCAGACTCCCTGGCACACTCCATTAGACAAATCCTTCAAAGCTAAAAATTAAATTATTAAAGAATATTACCACAATGATAAGTGTGGAAATATGTATACATATATTCGATTTGTCAAGTATTTTAACATAATTAACATGTAGTGGACTTCCTGTCATCGAGGGATGGGGTGGGGACTAGGGGGGAAAAATTTATAACAGAAAGCTTTGTAAGGGTCAATGTTGAAGAATTACCCATACATATGTTTTGCAAAAAAAAAAGCTTTAATAAAGAAAAAAAAAGATTATTACCTATCCTAAATCTATCTCATCCACAAGTATAAAAAATTAAGACTGTCAAATGCTATGCTAGATAAAATCTAGATAATATATATTTATAATATTTCCCTGATCAACCTGGAGCAGCTAGATGATGAAGGAAATAGAGAACTAGCCTGGGAATCATATGGTTCAAATCAGACATTTACTGTCTGTGTAACTGTGAGCAAGTCACTTAACTCAGTTTCCTAATCTGCAGAATGAGCTGAAGGAGGACACAGCAAACCATTTCAGTGTCTTTGCCAAGAAAACCCCAAATTAGGTCACAAAAAGTAGGACACAACTAAGCAACAAACCTGATCAACCAATCAAAAAACAGTATTAAAAAAAATTAGTTTGGTTTAGTGTAACTCACTCCTGCCAAATTGCCACTCCTAACTGATAATGCACAAGTCACTTTCCTGTTCAAGAATTTTCAATGGTTCCTTACTGCCTGCCCCTAGGATAAAATACAAACTCCCTGTTTGCCATTTCAAACCCTTTATAATCTGGCAGCAGTTTACCTCTCTAAGTTTATTGCACATTATTTAGTCCTTTGCATTTAATATTCCAGACAAATGGGCCTACTATTTAGCACTTAATCTCCTTTTAACTCTGTGTAATTTCCTTAGGCTGTCACCCAAATCTGGAAGATATTCCCTTCACATTTCTATCTCTTAAAATCCATAATTTCCTTCAAGGTTCAACTCATTCGACACTACCAACAAAAGTCTTTCCTGATCTTTCTGGTTGTTAGCTGTCTCTCTCCTCAAATTATCATGGATATGCTTATTTGTTTATAGGTCTGGCAGACAGTGAATATTTAATAAATGCTTGTTGTAATCCCCTCCTCAGAAGAACATAAGGTCCATGAGGTCAGGGACTATTTTTCATTTTCTCTTTGGGTCATAACACTTTGTAGTCAATAATAGGCCCTTCATAAATACTTGGAGGATTGACAGAGTAAAATTAAATCTTTTTTCCAAACTTCTCTACTGAGAATAAGTGTAATTCCATGTGCAAGAATGTTTGTGGCAGCCCTTTTTGTAGTGGCTAGAAACTGGAAACTGAATGGATGCCCATCAATTGGAGAGTGGCTGAATAAGTTATGGTATATGAATGCTATGGAATATTATTGCTCTGTAAGAAACGGCCAGCAGGACGATTTCAGAGGGGCCTGGAGAGACTTGCATGAACTGATGCTGAGAGAAATGAGCAGAACCAAGAGATCACTGTACATGACAACAACAATACTATATGATGACCAATTCTGATGGACATGGCTCTCTTCAACAATGAAATGTTTCAAACCAGTTCCAATTGTTCAGTGAAGAAAGCCATATACACCCAGAGAGAGGGATATGAAATGTAGACCACAAGGTAACATTTTCATGCTCTCTGTTGATGTTTGCTTGCATTAGGTTTCCTTTCTCAGATATTTTTTGTTCATGTAGATACAATTGTTCTAGCACAGCAAGATAAGTATGGAAATATGCATACATATATTTGACTTGTCAAGTATTTTAACATAATTAACATGTAGTGGACTTCCTGCCATCTAGGGGAGGGGTGGGGACTAGGGGGAAAATTTGTAACAGAAAGCTTTGTAAGGATGAATGTTGAGGAACTACCCATACATATGTTATGCAAATAAAAAGCTTTAATTAAAAAAAAGAGAGAGAGAGAGAATAAGTGTGACTCGTTTATCTGTTTTAGGAAATAAGATTTGTTCTTAAAACTATTCTTAAGACTATGACACATTTTTACATTCATCCAAGATGAATGCTCCAAGATGGCAGAGTAATAGGAAGCAGGGCAGAGAGTTCTCCTTCACAAACTTCTCCAATCAAATCTAGAAAATGAACCAGATTTAATCCTGATGCAGAAATTCAGAAAAAGTTACATGAGTCATTTGCCCAGTTCATCTTGGCATAGGAGATAAGTGGGAGGTTTGCAGAAGTAGGGGTAGGTAGGAACAAGAGTATACAGGGTACAAGATATGGCAGCTCCAAGAGAGAGCCGCGCAACCCAACAAAAGTGCGTCTTGCCACATACGTAAGCGCTGTAATGGGGAAGGATAAAACTGGCAGCCAGCTCCAGGGCAGATAGAGAACCTGGGTAGGGGAATGGTGTTTGCAGATAAGGAGAAAGAAGGAACTTCAGAAATCAGTAGTAGTAGTAGCACAAAGCTGCATTCCAATTTTAGAATCTAGCCGAACCTAGAAAGGAAGAACCAGGGCAGCAATTCCAGACCAAGGCAGGGCTGACATTTTGGTCTCTTTGGGCCAAGAGAACTTTCTTTGAACCTAGCAGCAGTTTACATCTACACAAACCTAAATCCAAGTCCGGAACTTGTAGAACTCAGTCGGAATAGAGGTAGGGAATGGGGATACAGCTATCACATTTTACCCTGAATTAGACCATTTTGGGAGTGCTGAAAAGCTTGCAGATCTCCCCAATCTTTCCCTGTGATCCTGGAATGATACAATATTCAAGAGCCCCAAAGTATCATAGGGTCCAACCCTAACATCAAGGCTGAAGTAGAGAAATAGGCTTAAAAAATGAGCAAATTTTTAAAAAAGAAGTAAATTTTAAAATAAAAAAGAAGTCCAAAGTAATGAACATAATGGTGGCAGGGAAACTTAAGATACAACCCCAGAAGAAGAAAATGAGTGTAAAACACATACAGGCAATGTCTCATTAAAAAAAAATGCAACTTGAGCAGAAATTCAACTAGAATTTCCAGAAGAAATAAAATTTTTTTTAAAAAGTTTTAAAGTGTTTTCATATGTTTGCTTGCATTGTTTCCTTTCTCAGATTTTTTTTCTTATAGATAACAATTTTTCTTGCACAGCAAGATAAGTGTGGAAATATGTATATGTATATTAGATTTGTCAAGTATTTTAACATAATTAACATGTAGTGGATTTCCTGTCATCTAGGGGAGGAGAGGAGACTAGGGGGGAAAAATCTGTAATGGAAAGCTTTGTAAGGGTCATTGTTGAAGAACTACCCACACATCTGTTTTGCAAATAAAAAGCTTTAATAAAAAAATAAAATGAAATGTTTTCATAAATAGAATGAGAATGCTTGAAGAAAACACTGGGAGAGTTATGAAAGAAAGCATTGGAGAGTGAATTAACAGCTTGTCATAAGATGTATAAAACCTCATCTAAACCACAAATTCTTTGAAAATTAGAATGGATCAGAGAGAAGTCAATGACTCCATGAGGCATATTTGTAATAAGCTTCATTGGGGAATGAGAATGGGAGGGTGAGAAGATGAATTTTGGCTGACTACAACAAAATAACTATAATGACTACACACATTTGTAACAGGGGTTTGGTTTTTCTTGCTTTCTCAATGGAGAGGAATAATGGAGATGGAAGCCTGATCTTTGAAAATAAAATTTAACTTAAATAAATAAGGGCAGGATCAGTAAATTCCCCCAACATACATTTAGATCTCTTGAAAACTCCCTCAATCTTCTACATCAAATGTATTTCTCTTTGTGTCTTTAAAATTTTTTAAAATATTTTTCCAATCCTCCTGGGCTAATTTTTCTAGAGAATTTTCAGTTCACCTAGCTTCTTTTGGAAGGATCATACTCTCTTAAAATACAGGATGAAGACAATTCATCTATACCTGGCTTTCCTCTCCTCCATGCATTAATTCTAAGATGAAGTAGTCCCTTTCCCACAAAGTTCCCATCTTTTTTACATCGACCATTTATACTTTGTACCCTGTACCTACTACTAAAGAAAAGTAGGATATGTAGCAATAGTTGGCAGAATACAGCCCTTCAACATCCTTCAGCAAGAATTGGTCTATTAGAAAGAAAAACAAAACAAAAAAAGAGTTGGTCTACTTAATTCTAGGATTATTGCTGATAAGGACATTAAGGGGTAAGGCCCAATAATTTGTCATAATGTCCACCTAATATCTTCCAACAATCATGATTCCAAGTTATGATTCTTTCTGAGGGATGGAATACCACCTAACCAGAGGCCCTGACAGAGAAGACTTTCTCAGCTTTGTTTATAGAAAGTAACTTGTTTCTTGGTTGCTACTCTTATTTTGTTTCCCCATGATCTGCCGAAGTGAGGAAAGCCAGTCCCTCAGATAACAAATAACCCAAGGGTGCCAAGTATTAGATGAAAGAAAGCAACAATATGGACTCAAAATTTGCTTGGCAAAATGCTGTTCACAAATGGGAATTTCCCAGTGAGAATCTCTCTACCCCACCATCTCCTCTAAACTATTATTAAATTCCATTTTTTAGTAAGTGGATAAAATTTAAAGCATCTGAATGGTACCACCTGACAAACTACTTATACTCACCATGCTAATTCTACATTCTTCCAAAACCAGTAAAATCTTCAATACCTCTAATTTGCACAACGTGTCATCCAGTGCTACTGTTAAATTGTATTTGATTGCCTCTCAAATTATTTATCCTGAATGCACCCACTGCTGGCTCATTAATCACTCCCTATTCTCTCAGCCCTTTTTAAAAAGAAATGAATAGCTACTCGTTCTGCCACCAAGGCTTCTATTATCACAGCTTCTTATTTCAGAATTGAACCATCACCTCCTTCTGAAGCTCCAGGAATTCTGTTCACAGCTCTAATCCTCCTTTCTGTTCTCTCAATCAACGTCCAAAGGCTATATATTGTGTCTCCTTTCTTATCACTATTTCCAGGTCTAAACAGCAATCCTTTCCTGATAGCTCCCCAAATTTGGGCATTTTCATGAACATAAACTGATTGTGTTTTGATAACCAGAGAAGTAGCAACAAATGAGGACTACAAGTTTTAGTGTTCTATGCATTCATTCATTACTATAGCAAAAGCACATTAATGCATGAATACAATGACCTGTATTCATACTTACAAAGAGCATGTAACTTTTTAAGATTTTTTTTTTCTTGCAAAATTAATGATCACCTAATGGGACCAATACTGAATATGTCATATTTCAACTGTTAAGTAAAAAAAATTTAAATTCATCTCAATCAATTAAAAACATCAGTAATTTTTTTTTATTATTTTTGTTATTTGTTAGTGACAATTAAACTATGTTGGATCTAAGTTGTCTGGAAAGGAAAAGATGAAAAACAATTCATGACAGGAAAAAAGCAGAATGGAAAGTGACAAAAGAGCTATTTAAAATGAAGCTTTGAATAGCAGGTAATTTATGATCTTATATACTGTTCTGATTTATAATCACAATTAGCCTGAATCAGACATACAACCTCTCATTTCCCTGTTTCTGACATGCCCCAAGTTCTCTTCTAATTATCATGGTAAGTACACTTAATAAAAACAGTTCTTTAAATTGTTTTTCAAATCAGAGACTTAGAAACAGTTCTTTAAATTGTTCTTCAAATGAGAGACTTCATTTCTCCACAAAAAATTTTGCAAAATAAGGACTGAAGAAAGAAATACTATTTTCCAGCTGTCAACTTAGGTCTCATCAATGGCTCTAAATTATTTCTAAGTAGTGGCTTCTAATGATCTAGTTAAAATAAAATGACTATATAAAGCTATTGTAAATAATATTAAAAACATTTAAATGAATCTTGTCCGATTCAAACCCTGATCAAATATATATCATGGGAAGTTAATAGCTCATGAAAACTCTGTGCTGAATGGTCATATATTTAAATTGAGTCTCTTTATTATGAAAGAAAATGAAGAAGAGAGAGCTAGGGAGGGAAAGAGAGGGAAATGGAGTAAATAGAGAGGAAAGGAAGGAGAGAGGGAAGAAAGGAGGAAGGGAAAGGAGGGTGAAAGAAAGAAAGGAGGAAGGGAAGGAGGGGGAAAGAAGGAAAGGAGGGAAGGAGAGGGAAAGAAGGAAAGGAGGAAGGTAAGGAGGGGGAAAGAAGGAAGGGAGGAAGGGAAGAAGAAAGGAAGGGAGGGAGAAAGGAAAGAACAAAGGAAGGGAGGGAGAAAAGAAAGAAGGAAGGAAGAAAGAATAAAGGAAGAAAGAAGGAAAGAAGAAAGGGAGAGGGAGGAGAGAAAAAAAGGAGGAGAGAGAGGGAAAAAAGAACCAATGTACACTATTCAGAATGATGAACATTGGGAGGAGGGTGGAAAGAGGAAGCCAGGAACAAAGAAAGGAAGGAAGGAAGAAAGGAATGGAGGGAGAGAAAAAAAGGGAGGGAGGGAGAAAGGAAGGAAGAAAGAAGGAAAGGAAAGAAGGAAGAAAAAAGGATAGAAGAAGGGAGGAAGGAAGAAAAAAAGGAAGGTGGGAGGGAGGAAAAGGGAAATAAAGGAAGGGAGGGAAGAAAGGAAAAAGGAAGGAAGGGATGGAAGGAGGGAAGGAAGGAGGGAGAGAGGAAGGAAGGAAAGAACCAATGTGGACTATTCAAAATGATGAATATTGGGGGAGGGAGGAACCCTTATTCTGTGGTAGAACAATAGGAAGTATCTTTCTCTTTGCTCTAAAAATTTTATTTGGCTTTTTAAAATAGTATTTTATTATTCCAGATACATGCAAAGCCAGTTTTTAACATTCACCTTTGCAAAACCTTGGTTCCAAATTTTTTTCCCCCTATCATCCCCACTCTCCCTCCCCAAGACAGCAAGCAATTGGACAGAGGTTAAACATGTATAATTCTTCGAAATATATTTCCATATTCGTCATGCTGTGCAAAAACAAAAACATGAGAAAGAAAAAAAAAACCCAACAAGCAAACAAAGAGCAGGAAAAAAAAACACACATGCTTTGATTCACATTCAGTCTCAATAGTTCTCTCTCTGAATGAGGAAGGCACTTTAGAAGGCATCTTTTCATTGGTAAAGATTTTCAAGTAATTAAGCCCCTACTATGTACCCTGGCATTTGTGTTAAGTACAGGGGAGTCAAAAGACAAAAATAAAAATAGACTCTTGTCCCTCAAGGAGCTTATATTCTATCAGGGAAAATAAAATGTATAAATATAAGTATATACAGGATATTATATATGTTTTATTTAAATGTATATGGGCGAATACATACACATTCATATGCATGTACATGCACATGCATACACATAATCACTAACATATACACGTGTACATACACACCTATGTATATACATATACATATACACATGCAAATTCAAGATAGTTAAATAAAGAGTTGAAAGGAAAGGAGGGTACTATCAAAAAAGATGGGGGCAATCAGAAAAGGGTTTAGGTTGTGACTGAGACAGAAGGGAGGAGAGAGTCATTCCTGGTATGGGGATGGCCAGCAGAAAAGCAGAGACACATCAGATAGAATGTTATCTATGAGTAAGAGGAAGGCAAGTTTAGCCAGACCACAAAATACAGGAAGGGATAATGGTAGTGATGATGGTGGGAATACATAATGAGGCTGGAAAGATTACTGGCTGGGCCAGGTTGTGAAAAATTTTAAAAGCCAAACGGGAATTTGTATTTGATCAAAGAAGCAATAAGGGCCATTAAGGTTTATGGAAGAGGGAAGTGACTGGTCAGAGGTATGAAATATAGACCAGAGTAGGGAGAGATTTATAGCAGGAAGACCAAATGGGAGATCACTGCAAAAGTCAAGATGAGAGAGGCAGTAAGAGGACCTGATCTAGTGTGGTGGCTTTATGAACAGAGAAAAAAAACTAGATCAGGGAAATGTTGTAGAACCAACAAGATTTTGTAAATAATTTAATGTATAGGGTGAGAGAGGACAGGTCAGTTTGCCAATATGGAGACTGGAAGAATGATGGTGCCTTCAACAGAAATGAGGAAGTCAGAAAGATGGTAAAAGATAATGAATTCTGTTTCAGACATATTAAGTTTAAGATATCTTAGGAACATCTAATTTGAAATATCTTATAAGTAGCTGGAGATGTGAAACAGAAGCTCCGGGAGAGACCATGCCTGGATAGCTAAGTCTGTGAATCATCTTTAAGGATGATAATTAAATCTATGAGAAATGATGAAGTCATAAATGAGGATATAAAAAGAGACTGGATTAAATACACCCATAGTTAGGATGATAAACCAGCAAAGGAGACAGAGTCAGACAGGTCAAAAGGAGACTGTCCAGGAAAAGAGAGAGGAAAGACTATCCCATCTAATAATAAAGAAATTGCTGGTGACTTTGAATGCTTAGGCTGGAAGTCTGATTGCAGAGGCTTGAAGAATGAGAGGAAAGTAAATTAGAAAGGAGCTCAGACTCATAAATTGGGGACCTAATACTACCTCATGGGGTTAAGTCAGTAAATTGCAAACTCTCCAGATTCCTCCACAAACAGAACACATTTGTGCCTCAGGGAGAACATAGACTGCTGAAAACTCAAGAAGTCTTGGGACTGAACAGGGGTCCCCCTAGCACAATGCAAAGACTGACCCCAGGCCAGGGATTAATCAGTGTGAACTGCTAACCCCAGTTAGCTCCTCAGAAACCACAAGTGGGGATCCCTGGGGCCAGATAAATTTGGTTAGAGCCTCAGCAGGAACCACAGAAACTTTCACCTCCCAGACAGCTTGTGGAGTCAGAATTGTAACCCCAGAAACCCTAAGCCCTGCAGCCCCAGGAGAAAGGAGTCAGCACACCCATGAGTACAGAGGCAGGGCGACCAACCCTTGCAGGAAGATGGAGCTTTTGGTTTGGGATTCCAGGTCAAAAGGGAGAGCTAATGTGGTGCTAGAGGTGCCAACCCCCCACTCTTCAATTAGAGGTGCTTACACTAATACTTCTCATTAAAAAAAAAAATGAACCTGTAAAGAACCCAACCATAGAAATTTATTATGGGAATAGCGAAGACTGGGGTTCATCTTCAGAGAAGACACTGAAGTAAAAAAAAGCTTCTTTTACCCCAAAGAGTAATGAAAATGGGCTTCCTGCCTTGAGTTACAGAATAACTCCGAAAAGAATTTAAAAATCAAATGAGAAACATTGAGGAAAAACTAAAAAAATAAAAAAAAAACATCCAAGAAAAACAAGATTATTAAAAATAAAAAAGTTAACCAACTAGAAAAGGAGATAGAGAGTCTTAAAGAAGAAAATAACTCTTTGAAAATTAGATTGGGCAAGGGGAAGCCAATGAAGCTATAAGAGACCAAGAAATAACAAAACAGAATATAAAGAATGAAAAAATGAAAAAGAATGTGAAACATAAGAAAAACAGATAAAGAAAAGAAAATATAAGAATAAGTGGGCTACCTGAAAAATGTGACCAAAAAAATAACCTCCACACAGTAATCCAAGACATAATCCAAGAAAATTGTTCTTGAGTGACAGAACATGAGAGAAAAGTAGAAATAAAAAAAATCCACTGCTCACCACCTCAAAGTGAACCTTTGTGGAAAATACATAGGAATATTATTGCCAAATTTCAAAACCCTCAGATCAAAGAGAAAATTCTGTAAGAAAAATTTAAATATGTTGATCTACAGTTGTACAGGATTTAGCAGCAGCCATAATAAAAGACTGCAGATCCTGGAATTGTATATACCGGCAATCAAAAGAACTGGGCATGTGGCCAAAAATATCATATCCAGCAAAATTATTGATATTACTGAATGAAAAAAAAAAAAGGACATTCAACAAATTTGTAGATTTTCAAAGCTTTCTTTTAAACATATGAAAACACCATAGAAAATTTAACACATAAGATTCAGTATCAAAGATCAATTTCAAGGAAGTTAACATGACAAATTGTATATATTTTCTATATGGAAACGCATTACCATTTGTTTTAAGATTGACATCAACAATTGGGTAGGTCAAAAGAAAGATTTGGGCAAAGCTGAGTTTGATCTGACTCTAAAAAAAACCACCTAGAAAAAGGTAAAAATAGTAATTATATTATATAAATGAGGTGCAGAGGAGAAACAGATATAGAAGCAGTAGAGTGTGGAGGTGGGTAGGCTTATAGTTCTGAAAACCTACTAACAATCAGGAATAGGTTAAAAAGACAGCACTACATATGTACCAGTGAAGGGTATAATATCCTCCAAAATCTATAAAAAACATAAAGTGAGAGGGATGGGTGAAAGGGGAGGCAAAGGACAGGGGAAGACAAGGGAGAGGGCCATGAGTGAGAGGGGGTTAAGTAAGGAGCAGAATTAAAGAAGAAGAGTTGGCAGGGATAGGAAAGAATGAGATACACCAAAAACATTATAACAAGGATCAGGAGCAGAATTTATTTATTTTTTTTAAAGTACAGTTAATAATCATTGCTCTTAGGCAAAGTCAAACTTAAAGATTCAATCAAGAGAGAAACCTACATTAGATGTCAGCCATATGAATATTATTTTAGATACATGTTTACTTATGGGTAAATGTGTATGTCTGACAATTTTCAGATGAAGAAATTAAAACCATTTCTAGTCATATGAAAAGGTGCTCCAAATCACTATTGATCAGAGAAATGCAAATTAAGACAACTCTGAGATACCACTTCACACCTGTCAGATTGGCTAAAATGACAGGAAAAGATAATGACGAATGCTGGAGGGGATGTGGGAAAAATGGGACACTAATACATTGTTGGTGGAACTGTGAATGGATCCAACCATTCTGGAGAGCAATTTGGAGCTATGCTCAAAAAGTTATCAAACTATGCATACCCTTTGACCCAGCAGTGTTTCAATTGGGTTTATATCCCAAAGATACTTTAAAGGAGGGAAAGGGTGCCAGATGTACAAGAATGTTTGTGGCAGCCCTTTTTGTAGTGGCAAGAAGCTGGAAACTGAATGGATGCCCATCAATTGGAGAGTGGCTGAATAAATTATGGCATATGAATGTTACGGAATATTTTTGTTCTATAAGAAACGACCAACAGGAGGATTTCAGAGAGGCCTGGAGAGACTTGCATGAACTGATGCTGAGTGAAATGAGCAGAACCAGGAGATCAATATACACGGCAACAACAAGACTATATGATCTATTCTGATGGACATGGCTCTCTCCAACAATGAGATGTTTCAAACCAGTTCAATGAAGAAAGCCATATACACCCAGAGAGAAGGATATGAATGTGGACCACAACATAACATTTTCATGCTCTCTATTTATGTTTGCTTGCATTATGTTTCCCTTCTTAGATTTTTTTTCCTTGTAGATTTGACTTTTCTTGCAAAAGATTTTTACAGTGAAATATGTATGCACATTGATTTGTCAAGTATTTTAACATAATTAATATGTAGTAGTCTTACTGCCATCTAGGGGAGGGGAGGGGATTGAGGGGGGGGAATTTGTAATGGAAAGCTTTGTAAGGGTCAATGTTGAAGAATTACCCATACATATGTTTTGCAAATAAAAAGCTTTAATAAAAAAAAAAGAAAAAAATGTGTGTCTGAGTATATGCAGATGTTTGAATGTTGCTCTGTATGTGTGTGTGTGTGTGTGTGTGTGTGTGTATTTTGTACATGTGTAAATATAACATATATCTGTGCTTAACTATAAGCCTGCTTGGGGGATAAGAGAGAGATGGAAGGGGGAAAAAAGAATAAAATTTAAAAAGTGAATAGGAAAGAACAAAAGAATAACCTATAAGGAAGCAAAGAAAATGAATGAATATAATTTCTTCTATTTTATCCTTTCTTGAACTGATAATTTATTATTATACATTTTGAATTCTCCCTAATGTTCTGCTGGGCATTTGGCAAAGTTTTATTTTGTTTTCTTTTTTTCGACTCCGCTTTTTTTTGATAAAACAATATTTTTTTAAAATACTGCCTTCTCACATACTCTTCATATACATTAAAAAAAGCTTGCTAGAGAGATAAATGTATTACTGTGTGTATATAATATAAATATGAAATATACATAGCATATATAATGATGCTACTTATAAATATAAGTTTTTTGGGGGAAGAGGTGGTTTGAGGGCCTTTATTATACTCTAAAAACTGAAGTACTATAGATCATTATCACTACCTTAGCCCAAAACTCCTGGGTTCCAGGTTGAATGGGTTCCAGAAAGCCAAAGTACCTTTTGCTAGTTAAAGGATCTCGTCAATGGTGGTCTTAAAAGACTCAAAAAGAAGTATGAAACCTGTATCATAGCCAATTTCTCATTCCTCTAATAGGTCCCACTGAGTATTCATCAGGATTTAAAATTCGAAATTACTGCTTGAAAAAAAAGGAGGAGCATTTCCATAAAAGCATTTAAAATCACTTGCACTATGGGATCCAATCCATAATCTTGCTATATTGTACAATGATCCCCTTTATACATTCTATAGTATAGCCAAATTTATCTTCTTTTACTTAAAACACATGACACTTCTCCCATTTCCATGCCTTTGCCCAGGTCTCTTAGAATTCCTGGTTTTCTTCAAAGATTAGCTTGAATATTATGTTCTATCTATGCCCCTTCCTGATTCTCCCCAGTTGTAAATGCCTTTTACCAAAAACTACCTTCTAATGATTCATCTATATCTATATATTGTTTCAACTTATGGAATATAAGCAGCTTTATCATATTTAGCATGTATTAGATTACCTGTCATCTAGGGGTGGGGGGTGGGGGAAAGGAGGAGAAAAGCTTGGAAAAAAAAAGTTTTTTCAAAGGTCAATGTAGAAAAATCACTCATATGTTTTATAAATAAAAAGCTTTTAATAAAAAAAAAGGAATATAAGCAGCCTCAGGAGAAATACAAGATAATACTTGGCACTTGCCCCTTTTCTTTCCAAAGCTTTTCTTCATAGACAGCATCATTATATATCCTATATATTTATCATATAATACATTGCATAAACACATACATAATACAACCATCTTTCTGGAATTCTTTTTCATGTATATAGAAAGTATATGAGGAGATGGTATTAAGATTCCAATTTATGTGCATGAGCTAAGTAAGTGTTGAAAAGTTCAGAGTTTAAAATATTAATTTATAGAATATATTAACTTAGGCCATTTGTGCTTTTAACATTTCCCAAGTTTATCTACTAAGTAAGAATGAAAATTTAAGAAGTGACTCACTTGGGTCTTTGAATTTCTCATCACAAAAGTTTAAGCTGTAGGTAAAAAGTAAAAAAGAAAATGTATAAAAATGACCCTATGTTTTATTTTATTTTATTTTAAAGATTTGGGCACCTCTCTGCTTTTTTTCTGCTTATAGTAAAAAATACTTTTTAAATCTGCAAATTAGGCAGATTGTTTCCATATCATTTATGAAACATGTACCTCATTACTATAATTATTCAGATCTATTTTCCCAGTTATTACATTATCATATTTATTCCACATGGCAATACACTTTTAACACTGAAAAATAAAGAAAATAAAAAGTTTTGTCTTAGACACAGAGCATTAAAATTTAAAGTGATTAAAGGAGAGAATCAACAATTAAACAATTAGACTATATTACCTTAGCATTTTCTAGCACTGCATCATCTCTGCCTAAGCCCGGTCCTAAAACAATGGCATGCAATCTGGGTAACCACTTCTCAACTTCATGAACAGCATCAGGATTGTCACTAGATAGGGAAAAAAATACAAAATTATTTACATCTATAATTCTTTAGAGCATAATTTTATCACTCCTTTAAAATTTAAAATACTTCATATTAGATTAGGGGTGATTAAAAGCTACATGCCAGGTCAAAGAAAGTTGGGAAAAGCTTTTGAGTTGGGGCCCAAATGATGCACTGATACATCTGACAACTGAAGGCCTGCCTGGATTTTGGGTAAGGTTCATCATCAACAGCCTTCGTGAAAGGTGATGAATTTTTGTTCACAGTATCTCGTGACTGTGACCAGCTCATGAAGATCAGCTAATAGGGCTTACAGAGTCTATAATCTGCATTTCTGAATAAAAATACTGAAGAAATCAGAGATACTTTTACATAATGAAATAATTCTGAATACAAGAATAGAGCAAGTAATTGATAATTTCACAATTACCTTTGCCTTTCTAAAAATCAGCCAATCAATTAGTTTCAAAAGTTAATCAAACTCATAGTTAATTTTAAGATAAAAGCTAAGTGTATTACCCCTGCGCCTAAGGGTCTAGTCCTATGACAATGGTATATAATCTGAGTGTTGTCATTTTTCAGTTCTGTTTCACTTATGTCCCACACTTTGACTCCATTTCTTTCTCCAGCTCACTTTTACAAATGAGGAAACTGAGGTAAAACAAGTTTTAGTGACTTGCTCAGTTCACACGAGTACCTGTCTGAGGCCACATATGAATTTGGGTCTTCCTGACTCCACTGTGCTACCTAGTAATAAACACTTTTTAAGCACCTAGTGCCTAGAAGTGTGTTAGAAGATGGAAATATAAATACCAAGAATGAAATAATCCCTACTATCAAGAAGGATTTTGGGGATATCAATAATACTATTTTCTTGCATCATATGTAAGTTTACACATAGGTATTTTTGAAAAGTCCAGCACATGGCACAGTGCCTGGTGCATAGTAGGTACTTTTAAAATGTTTACTGAAATAGACTGAGTGATTGACTTGAATTTAAAATAGCTGCTGCTTAGTGATCTTCAGGCAACTCACTCACTTCCTCATCTGCATTACAACAGAGGTCCCCCTTCCAGGTCTAGACTGATGATCCAATTATCTCTCTTCAAATCAGATTTCCTAAGTCAAATGATAATGTAAATTCACTTAGAAGAGCTCACTATTTAAAAAATATGATAAATCAGAAAAAAATCCTTGTACATAGCACTTTGTGCTCTCAAATCCAAATTGCTTTTACATCCAGCATCCATTTCACTGAATCTTACAAAAGGGAAGGAACTTTATTTAAGTCATCTAGTCCAACTTGTTACCTAAGGCTTCTAATGGTCATGTAGTTATGTAGTTACTACCTGAACAAGTTTCAGAACAGGGAACATAGTGCTTTTAAAGTTTTTCACTTCCATGATTTATTAGAATTATTTATTAAAAATTTATTAGAATATTAAATCTATTAAAACTAAAATTTACTAAAATAAATTTATTAGGAACTATTAGAAATTTATTTCATATAACTATTAGGATATTATCTTATTAGAATTTATAATGTATTAGAAGTAAATTAATTAGAATAATTTATCAAAATTTATCATTGATTAGAGCAATCTGACATGAATTTGTTATGAATTAAGCATTATTTACTCATTAGAATAATTTATTAGAATATTGTTTATCATGATTTATTAGAACATTTAGTTTCATGAATGTATAATTTATTTGAAATAAATATATTACAAATTTATTATTTATACTTTCTTAGAATATTTGTTAGCATGTATAATTTATTAGAATAATTTATTATAAATCTGAAAATAAACTAAAAATATGTTAACAACTAAATGTATATTACTTTAAAACACATTTCATTAAAACAATGCAGGATTATTAAAATTTTAGAGTTGAAAATGGCCTTGGAAAACACCTAGACCAAATCACCCCCTATTACTATTACTACTAGCATCATTTTACATTTGAATACATTGAAGCTTAGACAAAGTAATGCATCCAATATCAAACAAAACCAGGATCTAAACCCAGGGCCTGGCCTTTCACTTAAGATCTAGGACTTTTTTTGCTCCCAGATATTTCTGGTTTAGAGGCCAGTTCTCTTTCCACCACAAAATGCTGCCTCTCTTAATAGAATATAAGAGGGGCAGCTAGATGGGCAGTGGATAGAGCACCAGCCCTGAAGTCAGGAGACATGAATTCAAATTTGGCCTCAGACACTTAACACTTCCCAGCTTGTGTGACACCAGGCAGTTCACTTAATCCCAATAGCCTTGCAAAGAACAACAACAAAGAAAAAACAAACAAACAAACAAAAAACACCAAAAAATAGAATACAAGGAAGACCAATATACATCATTTTACAGTAGTGCCTGTCATACTTCAATCACAAGAAAAATGAAAGCAGAGCTAAAATAAGCTCTTTACATAGCCTTTAAAATCAAAATTTCAGAGTTCTTTTAATGACCCCAAACTTCTCTCAAAAACAAAGACCCATCTTTCTAATGCCTGTGTTCTTCTGGAATTGTATAGCCCCAAGCCCTGGAACACCCTTGTCCCTTGAAGAAAAGAAACATCTCCCAAAGGGCAATGAAGAGGTGCATGGTAGGCATTTGCATGATTCAACCCGGTATGATTTTTGATTCATGAAGAAATACATGAACAAAAAAAGGTAGGTAAGGTGGTCATCCCATGAAAGTTCTTTTCATGAATAAATAACCCATATGCTCCAGAGCTATCCTTGTGAACAAAAGAAATCAAGGAAGATGCCCAGATCATTAGTGGATCCTACTGTGGCAAATTTATGGCAGTACATATAAGAATTACACAAGATGGGCAGGCATGCGTAGGTTATAACCTGGAGCTCTGTGTCACTATGGCAAGGAGCTCACAGATGAGATCTAACTATTTGAATAAGGCATCTACCATCTACTTTTTTCAGTAATCTTTCTCGGTTTCTACATGAGTTTTTTTTTTTTTAAATAAAGCTTTTTATTTTAAAAATGCATAGTTTTCAGCATTCACTCTTGAGAAGTATTTTAACATGAGTAGACATTTTGTTTGTTTTATTATGTCTTCTTCCCACTGTGTCCCCTTAACTCAGTGAACAATCTTTTATAAAGCTCTCCCAACACTCATACTCATCCCATTCTGGAGGCAGAATATAAATGACAGGATTCATCTTCAGTCTTCTGAATTCAGGGCTTATCATTGTGATAGGAATATTAACTTAATTTTCTTACTGGGATGGCCTTAAAGAGGCATTCTTCTATCATTATTTTTAGCATTTCAGGAATGAACATCAAAATTCAAATCCAAATAAAACTTATAGACTGAAAAATACATCTTGACAACAGGAGTCCTAAAGGAAACCTCATCTAAGCATGAGTGTCAAGTTAAATCTACATACAGTAAACCCTATTACAAAATCACTGTATTTCAGCTTTGAAAGGGAACTCAGCAACAAGGGGCTTCAAACAACTGCCTGAAGGCCAAATTGCTGGTTATTTCTGGCTTTTGAAGGGTGACTAAGAATGGTTTTTATTTTCTTAAGTAAAATGAAACTTTATTGAGAGTTGTAAAAATCATCCTGATCTTGTCTAACTCATGTCCAATAAAAATCCCATCAACATTTATCTGACAAGTGAACACCCCATTTTTCCTTGAGAGTCCACAATAATGGAATCCCATAACTTCCTGAGGCATCTGATTACATTTTTGGATAGCCTGAAGTAAAATACACAACAGATCAGAGCATAAAAGACAGAAAGTCCAGGAATTGGACTTATAATTTCAGTAGTATACAGAATGTCCACAAAAGCAAACTTCTACTACCAATGGAGTTAAACAGCATCTCTAAAACTTTTAGTCTAAGGTCGATGAAAGATTATGTGAATTGCCCCAAAGTCACACCAGAATGAGTTAGAAATAGGATTACAATCCAGGTCTTCCTGGTTTAAAGGTCAGCTCTCTTTTCATTTCTTACAAGAATATAAGGGGGCAGCTGGGTGGCAACTAGGTGGTACAGTGTATAGAGCACCAGCCCTGAAGTCAGGAGGACCTGAGTACAAATCTGGTCTCAGACACTTAACATGCCCTAGCTGTATGACTCTGGGCAAGTCACTTAACCCCCAATTGCCTCAGCAAAAAAAAAAAAAGAGAGAGAGAGAGAGAGAAAGAAGAAGGAAAAAAAAGAATATAAGGAAGATCAAATATGTACAATTCTGGCTCAAATTATATCTATAATGAGTAAGATCAATGATCACATTTATAATGAGGAAACAACAATTTAGTTTTTGGTGTATCTTCTTTCTTCTCCTTAAAGAAAAACTTACCTAATCTTTAAGGGTTTTTGTACCCTATTTCATTTAACCGAGAAAAGTAGTTGTATTTATTTTTTAACTTTCATAAAATAAACACATAAAAGAAAAATCAAATAATGCCCACATGAAGTGAAAGAAATTATAATATAAAAGATTAGAGTGCTGTCTATACTTTTATAGACAGGGCTAATTGGTTAAGTAAGAGATCTACAGTTAATTAGAGCCATTAGTATAGTAACTGGAATAAATGGAAATATCTTTGTAGTTCTACAATTATCTTAAGACTTCCAAAAAGAAGCTCATGGTTTTCTCAAGCTAAGAAACAGTGTAGCTAATTTTCTCCTCATTCCTTCCCCACCCTCAATATATATACAATCACCTCAAAGGTGATCATTTACAATCCAAGCTGTCTACATGTTATCATCTTTAATTATCCACAGCAATTTTAACTCAAAAGTATGGCTTCTTCATTCTGTTATCCAGCACAGACCTGCTGGTGTTTGCTTGGGAAATGCAAATTAGTTTTAATTTCAGACAATGTAAAACATAATTAAGAAGGAAGATTTGTTAACATAAAATCATAATGCATGACACAAAGGGAAAAAATCTGGGATCATCCCTGCTGTGTGTTTATTCACTGATCTCTCCCTCTTGGCATAGGGGTTATCAATGGAAGGGCTATAAAATTGCTTCTGTATTATTATGATAACTGTATTTCAATAACATTGGTTTCCTTTGTAACCTTTAAAGTATTTTATTTTATGTATTTAAAAACATCATTCTGCAAAAAGGTCCATAGGCTTTACCACACTGCAAAAAAGTCTATGACCCAGAAAAGGTTAAGAAAGAACCCCAACTTTAGCAAAAGTAATGTATTTATGAGGTGATTCAAGGCAATTCCAATAGATTAATGATGGAAAGTGCCATCCACATCCTGAGAGTGAATTATAGAGACTGAATATGGATCAAAGCATAGATATCATTTTCACTTTTTTGTTGTTTGTTTGCTTGGGGTTTTTTTCCTCTCATTTTTTTTTCCATTTGATCTGATTTTTCTTGCTCAGCATGACAAATATGGAAATATATTTAGAAGATTGAACATGTTTAACCTATGTTAAATTACTTGCTGTCTTGGAGGTGGGGAGGGAGAAAAATTTGGAACATAAGGTTTTGCAAAGCTGAATACTGAAAACTATTTTTGCATATATTTGGAAAAAATAAAACACTATTAGAAAACAAAAAAAAAAGAAATGCATTTATCTACAATCAACTCTAGATTAATTTCCTATTTAGTATGGCTGGGGAATGTACGTTCAATTTAGATGAAAATTGAATGCTGAAGAACACTTTCAAATTATGATATTGGAGAAGACTTTTGAAAGTCCCCTGGACAGAAAGGAGGTCAAATCAGTTAATATTTAAAGAAATTAATTCAGACCATTCAGTGGAAGATCAAATATTGAAGTCTAAATACTTTGACCATATAATGAGAAGATAGGACTCACTGGAAAAGAGTCTGATGTTGAGAAAGATTGAAGGCAAAAGGAAAAAATGGCAGAGGATGAGATGGATAGATAATATCATGGAAACAACAAACATATGCTTAGACACAAGTCAAAAGGTAGTGGAAGACAGAAGGGTTTGGTTTGCTATGGTCCATAGGTCATGAAGAATTGGACACAACAATGACAATTAATATGAGACAATAAGGATTACCAATATTCCAAAAAAAAAGAAAAAAAAAGAAAAAGAAAATTCAAAAACAATGATATACTTGATACTAAAACTGATAGTTTTAATGAATGATGATAAATTTTTCTTTGGCCAATCAAAAAGCTTTTCAAATTTTCAGTAACTTGGAGTCATCATTACAAACATCAATTAGTAATTGTTACAGTCCTACAAAAGTATAATAGTTTTACTATCTCATTTAATCTAGAATCACTTAGCACTGATTATATACTTTCTTTGTGGCAAACATCTCACTAAATGTTAGAGAAACATGTAGCTATATACATAGACAGAAAAATATATAAAATTTCCATTTAGATAAAATCACTTATTCAAATCAGTGTGAAGATTTCCTGACATGGAAATTCCACCTATGCAGACCTTAATTCTTCTAAAACTCATGGTAAATAGGGTTGCTTGGGACACTGAAAAGAAGTTAGGTAACTTGGGAATAGTCATACAGAAGTATCTGGACATGTACTACTGACTGAGGTCTCTCACTCCAAGGACTGCTCTTTATTCACTGGTTATATCACCTTGCTTTCCCATATATGCTATATTATTGTTAATCAAAGATGAAAGGAATAGTTCACTTTGTTGATAGTTCAGAAAACAAGTATGCTGTGAAAATTGACTTTTTAAAAAATATTTTTCCCCAACTGCATATAAAACAAATTTTCAGCATTTGTTTTTTTTTTTTTAGTTCCAAATTCTCTTCCTTTCCTTCTCCTCCCCCCTTTTTGAGATGGTAAATAATGTGATATAGAATATACATGTGTAATCATATAAAATACATTTCCATATTAGTCATTCTGTGGAAGAAAATTCAAATGTGATATTTGTCTTTCCCTAATTTGTTAATGATTTTCCCGAGTTAATGATTGCTACACTAGTTTTTGTTGTATGCTCTCTCTTCTTAAAAAATAACTTAACCTAGTCTTCTTTAAGTGTTTTTGTATCCTATTTCATTTAAAACTGCGGCAGCCAGGGAGTACAGTGAACAGAACATGCCAAAAAGACCCGAGTTCAAATTCAGCTTCAGAAACATATTAGATATGTGACCTTGAGTAAGTCATTTACTTCTGTTTGCCTTAGTTGCTCATCTAGAAAATGATCTGGAGAAGGAAATGGCAAACCATTCTAGCATCTTTGCCAAGAAAATCCAAATGAGGTGATAAAAAAATCAAACATGACTTAAACGAAGCAAAAAAAAATTCATTTAAGTGAGAAAAGTAATTCTGTTTCTATTAAGGTGGTCATAGAACAAATAAATTCATATGTAAAAATTAGATAATTAGGTTATATTTAGATATCTGCATCAGCTTATATTTGTTATATTTTCAGTTCCAAATTCTCTCCCTCCATCCAAACCTTTTCCTACCCACAGAGATGGCAAGAAATGTTGATACCCATTATGCATATGAAGTTACTCTGCATCTGTTTATAAAACACTTATTAACTTCATGTTTCTCATTCCTAAACAGTATCACAACCACAAAACAGCAGGAAGGACCCCCTTTCTGACTCCCCCCTTCTTGAGTGAGTTGCAGCTACATCAACTGCTCACTGGGGAAAATTTGATCTCTAACCCTTGGCATTGTTGGTCCCAAGATATAGGGGAGACCCAGGGAACTTGCTGCAAACTTTAAGGGCATGTCCTAAATGTCTTTAAGTCAGCCAGAAAAGTTTATATTTTAAATGTGTTATAAAACTTCCATTAGCATTTCTTCTACCTATTGATCAGAAGCTGCTCTCTATAAACAAATTAATTAATAATTATTTCAGCATCCCAAAGTCATGGCCACAAGAAGGCATCAATGCTTTTAAGATTGCTAACATCCCAAAATCTCATTTTTGCAACCTGTTTCCTTCAGTCTGAGACTAATATGAAACACACTCTTTTAGCAGATGACCTTTTCCAAAGTCTATGCTTTTGTCAATACCAGTTCTCAGAGGGTACAGTATACAGTATGTCAATTACCTTCCTTATGGTTCATCTAAATTGAACATACTAAACAGGAAATTAATCTATAGTTGATTGTAGATAAATGCATTACTTTTTAGTTTTCTATTAGTATTTTATTTTTCCAAAAAGATATGCAAAGATAGTTTTCAACATTTAACATTTACAAAATGTTAAGTTTTTTTTTTTAAGACCTGAAGTATTATTTTTCACTACAACTAGATCATCTATCTGTTAGTGCACTCGCAAGGCATGACTAGCTATATTCATTAGGTGTCTAGTTTTCTATAGGCAAAGTTTAGTAATGGATCTGAAGAAATCCAGGGGTATATGTTTGCACAAGCTTATAGTACAACAGTGAAAAACTCCCGGACTTAGGAAGGTAGCACAGGCCAGCGGTAACAGTGGCCTAACCATCTATAAAAAACTTCCTATGGTTGCTGTGAGGATCCAATGCAATAATATTTGTAAAGCACATACCAAACAGTATGGAAATGTATATATTCATAAATGTTAATGTACTAACATAAATATAACAATGTAAACATTAGTTTAATTATTACTGTTAAAGAAACCTGGGTTTGAATCTTAGTTCTAATACTTATAGGATATCTGATTTACTACTTTGAACTTCAGTTTCTTCATCTGCAAAATGGGAATATTAATACTTGTTACTAATTTCACAAAGTTATTTTAAAAAAAAGACTTACATAAACCATAAAATGTTATACAAATGTGTTTTTGCTATTGTTGTAACTGGTTTCCAAGATTACTGCCAGCCCATAATATGGTAGATACTTCCATTGATCAGCACAATATGTATTCCTGTATAGTATACTAATTGTTAGCCCATTCTGAGGCAACTCCTTCCGCAGGATGTACTTTTGAAATTTCTATACTGGCTTCAGAGACACAAGATCGAAGCATCACAAATTCAGAGTTGGAATGAACCTTAGAAGCCATCTTATCCAATCCTCCAGTTTTAGAGATGAGAAAACTGATAGGCCAGAAAGGAAAAGTACTTTCTCAAGGTCACTTAGGAAGCAAATAGCAGAGATAGTATCTGTTTCAACTACACAGCTGTATACTCTCAAGTTAACAAGGACTGGGGGAAAAATGGGGAATAGTCTACTCTCAAGATGCATATTATATGTGCACGAAATGTTTGTTTAGTTCACTTACAAGTCCCAAGCTCTAGACTACTAAAGGTTATCATCTTCGACTACCAATAAGCTCTCCAAATCAATAGAATTCTAAATTCTAAGGGCCAGTACAGCTCCCATCCACCCTGCAGATGAACCCTCTTATGCAGTTATTTTCTTCCCTATTAAAATTCTTTGGGAGAAGTAATTGTCTCACTTGTCTATTTTGTATCAAAGGTTTAGCCTATTACTAATACAATATATGTGTGATAGAACATCCAACATAATATCTGAATACAAAAATTAGAAAATCTGCACCTATCTTGGCCGTATTTTAAAATTAAAGATGTAGAATGTTGGAGGGGTTGTGGGAAAACTGGGACACTGACACATTGTTGGTGGAACTGTGAATGGATCCAACCATTCTGGAGAGCAATTTGGAACTATGCTCAAAGAGTTATCAAACTGTGCATACCCTTTGACCCAGCAGTGTTTCTATTGGGCTTATGTCCCAAAGAGATCTTAGAGGAGGGAAAGGGCCCCACATGTGCAAGAATGTTTGTGGCAGCCCTTTTGGTAGTGGCTAGAAACTGGAAACTGAATGGATGCCCATCAGTTGGAGAGTGGCTGAATAAATTATGGTATATGAATGTTATTGAATATTATTGTTCTGTGAGAAACGACCAGCAGGACGATTTCGGAGAGGCCTGGAGAGACTTGTATGAACTGATGCTGAGTGAAATGAGCAGAACCAGGAGATCATTATACAGGGCAACAACAAGACTATATGATGATCAATTCTGATGGACATAGTTCTCTTCAACGAGATGTTTCAAACCAGTTCCAGTTGTTCAGTGATGAACAAAACCATATATACCCAGGGAGAGGCCTGTGGGATCTGAGTGTGAACTACAACAAACATTTTCACACTCTCTATTGATGTTTGCTAGCATTATGTTTTCCCTCTCAGGTTTGTTGTTTTAGATCCAATTTTTCCTGTACAGTAAGATAACTGTATAAATATGTATACATATATTTGATTTATCATATATTTTAACATTATTAACATGCATTAGACTACCTGCCATCTAAAGGAGGGCATGGGGGGGAAGGAGAAAAAAATTTATAACAAGATAGCTTTGCAAAAGCCAATGTTGAAAAATTACCCATGCATGTTCTGCAAATAAAAAGTTTTAATAAAAAAAAAAAGAAAAAAAATTAAAGATGTAGGTGATACATTAGATACAGTGCCTGGGACCTAGAGTGCAAAAACCCTGAAATCAAATCCAGCTTCATATATTCACAAACCCAGGAAAGTCACTTAAGCCACTGATTACCTCAATTTGTTCATCTGTAAAATAGTAATAATAGCACCTACCTTCTACTGTTGTTAAGGTCAAATGAGATAATTGTAAAATTACTATGTACAGTGTCTGCACATAGTAAGTTAAGCACTATGGAAATGTTAGTTGTTGTTTATTATTACACCACAGAACAAATGAAAAGCATTCATTAAGTTTTTACTACTTGGTAAGCCATAAAGAAGTAAAACTTTATTTGTTAAAAGCTCAATGAGTTTTTATAACTGAAAAATTCTGTCTAAAATCTAAAAAATGAGTCATATTCTAAGGAATTATGTCTTTCATATGTAGATATTTTAGATGAAAAGGATAGAAAAAGGACTTTTATAAGACTGATAAAATCAGCCTCGGAAAAAATACTGTCCCCTCAGATAAAAATGCTTTCAGAGACACAGACTGTTCTAAGAACCTGAGAGAAAAATGTCCTTCAGATAACTGTACTAAGAAAAGCTTATTTTATATATCTTGCAAGGCAATTGGAGTTAAGTAACTTGTTTAGGGTTACACAACTAGTAAGTATCAAGTGTCTCAAGAAGGATTTGAACTCAGGTCCTTTTCAAGGGAGGGGGGAGGGCAGTGCAAGAAGACCCATTTAAAGACAGAGTATGAACTGAATTGAGAAGATGGCTATCAGGCATCATGATCCATCAGTCAATTTATATGACTTCAGAGTTTTTATGGTTATAATTGACAAATTAAAAGTTAAATAATTATTTGGGTCATTCAGGACATTTAAATAAGGACTATGGGATCATATATAGGAGTTGTATTTACTGAGTTTCGGATCATTTTTATGAAGAGGCATTTCAGGCATTAGAAAGTATGGGAGATTAGGCTCAGACCAACATCTTACACCACATTCCACATTAAAGTCAAAATGGATATAGATCATCGCATTAAAAAATCAGAAGTAAAGTAGATTGTGTTCCTTTTCCAGCTATGAGTATGAAATGCATTCTTGGGGGGGAAAAAATGTATGTAAGATGTGTTCTTAGGCAAAAACAAGCAATTTCATAAGATAAAAATAGATATTTTGATCACATGAAACTGAAAAGCTTCTGGAAAAATATAATGCATCTAGGATAAGAAAAATAAAAAAAGCAGTGCCTTCCCAATGGAGGGAGAAAGAAAGGAAAGGAAGGGGAAAATTTAGAACACATTTTTTTAAAAAAATGAACGTTAATAACTTTTATGGAAATGATTTACATAATTTCACATGTGCCTTCTCAATGGGGGTCGGGTGAAGAGGGAGGAAGGCAGAGAATCTGGAACTCCAAATAAATGTAAAAAAGTTGTTTTATATGTAATTGGAAAATTTATGTATATGTATGTATGTATACATACATATATATAAACAAAACAAAAAATGTTAAATATTATTGCTACATCTAATTGGGGAAAAATAAAATAGTGACTATTTAAAAGAAAAAGGAAAAAAGTAAATAGGAAAAAAATCTTTGTAGCTAATTTCAATGATAAGGATTTAACAACTAAAACATAAAACTAAAATATAATTCAAATCAAAGTGAAAGGTTCTATACAAAGTCAATGCATCTCTGGTAAGAAAAGAAGTTGTCAACTGGGGAAAAAAACTTTGAATCAAATGTTTTTGATCAAGTTATGCTATATCTTATCTTTTGTGTAGATAAGATTTTTCTTGCACAACAATGATAAGTTTGGAAATACGTATACATATATTTGATTTGCCAATATTTTAACATAATTAACATGTAGTGGATATCCTGCCATCTAGGGGAGGGGTGGGGAGTTGGGGGGAAAAATTTGTAACAGAAAGCTATGTAAGGGTTAATGTTAAAGAATTACCCACACATATGTTATGCAAATAAAAAAAATTAAAGGAAAAAAAAAGTTATGCTATACCTAAGCGATCAAATAACAAATATATAAGACCAAGAGTCATTCTTCAATGGTTAAAGGATACAAACACAGTTCTCAAAAAGAACTATAAAAACTATTACCAATCATACAAAAATGGTCAAAATGACTAATAAAAGACATCAAGAAAAAATGGCAAAGATAACAAAGAATAAGAATAGTCATTGTTGATGGAGCTGTGAATTAATACAACCATACTGGACAAAAAAATTAGAATTATGCAACTAAAGTAACTAATTCATATCTTTAACCCAGAGATTATTAAGCGTGTAGCCCACTGAGTCACTGATTTAAAAAAAAAATAGGCCCCATATGTAGCAAAATATTTACAGCAGCACTTTTTGTGGTAGTAATAAACTGGAAATAAAGTAAATAAATGCCCATTAATAAGGGAATGGCTACTTAAATTGGGGCAGCTAGGAGGCTCAGTGGATGGATTGCCAGGTCTGGAGTCAAGAAGACTTATCTTCATGATTTCAAATCCAGCCTCTGACACTAGCTGTGTGATCCTGAGCAATTCCTTGAACCCTTTTTGCCTTAAGTTTTCTCATCCATAAAATGAGCTGGACAAGAAAATGGCAAACCACTTCAGTATCTTGGCCAAGAAAATCCCAAATGGAATTATGAGAAGTTGGATACAACTGACTTAGAAACCAAACAAATTATATATTACTCTGCTGCTGTAAGAAATGACAAATATTATGAATACAGGAAAGCACAGAAAGACTTCCATAAAATGATACAGAAGGAAGCAGAGCTAAGAAAACAATCTTCATAATGACTACAATTGTAAATGGAATGAACAATAAAATAATTGAAAGTGAATTTTGCAAAATTACAAAGAACAAGTATGGCTCCCCAAAGAAGACACGTAAGATGATAGCGCTTCCATGCTATTTTTCAGAATGGAAACCCACAAGTGTGAAACACTGCATGTTTCCAAATTTTTGATGAATTGACTGGTTTTACTGATTGCTTTTTCTCTTATTCCTCTTTTTCTTTTCTCTTTAAAAATATTCTGTGGATACAGAGGGAAATTTAGGTGATATAAAAACAAAAAATATCAAAACTATTTTTAAAAAATGAATAAAGATAATTTTTAAAAAGAAAGCATAAAAAAGTTAGGCTAAAGCTTCTTGAACTGTAGGGTCAAGTAAATGAATGTGAGGGTTGTGAAAAAATTGGCAACAATAAAAGGTAACAGATATTCCACTAAGATTTAAATCTTTATGCAAAAATAAATAAGGACATTAGTATGTAAACTTGCTTTCATCTTTAACAAATAGTAAAATTATACATATATATACATATATATATACCAATTAATTCTTTAAAAAATAAATTTCTTTGTGATTTATTATCAGTAATTGCTTGATTTGTCTACCTATTTTATACATCTACATATACAGGGTTTGCATAAAAATTTCTTGGATAAAAAGGAGTTGCAAGTGTAAAAAGTTTAAAAAGCCCTGTGGTTAGGCAATGAACATATAAAGAACGAAAGAAGCAAGAGAAGAAACTGAGCATAAGAATAATCAGGAAAAAAACGATACACTCAACTGACAATGGGACTCTGCAACTGTTCTGCCAGGAGTGTATAACTGGAAAAAAGGCATTGTTTTGGTGTAATGAAGAAAGGCCAAGTCAGCAGAAAGAAATGACTAAAGCCAATTAGGAACTCTAGCTACTGTTGTTTATACTTTGTTTGTAAGAGGACCATGACATGCAAGTGAATTGAATTTAAGTGAGGGAGGGCTGTGCAAGGTCACCACCTGACTTTCGCCTCCAGAGCCATCTGGGTCCAATGGGCATATATTGATCAGGACGCCGTGAACACAGAGGGAGATCTTGGCCTTTTTAAGTTAAGGTCTTTTCCAGATCTGTTTGTCTAACATGCCTATTTAGTGATTATGGCTTAGTAAGAAATGAAGCAGAGAATGACCTTTTTTACCTAGTAAAAAAAAACTTTTTTTTAAATATATATTATTCAACTGGGAGGGAAAGATCCTCAAGGTTTCTGTCCAAAATAGAAACAAATGTTATTTATATTCACTCTGAGCCAATCAAAGTCCAAACAATTACCAAGTGGAGCTTGGCTTCCGACCTTCTGTTGGCCAGTCAATAAGAGTCAGTGATTTGGATTTATAAGGCATGGTCTTTAAATTTAGTTGGTAAAAAGTTTCAGGGATCATTCTATTAGAAAATTACTGAAGGAAAGCTCTCTGAGTTTCTTATGATATTTACAAACTGAGAAATGGGAAATCTCTCAGGAGTGCCTATGTTGCCCTCTATAGCTTAAAAAGGAGAAGAAAGAGTATATATAGTCTGGAAGAAAACAAATTTGGATCAAGATCTCACACCACATCCCACAATAAGCTCCAAATAGAGATATAATCAAGTTATATCATATACAAAAATAGAGGAGAAAGGAAAAAAATGCCTTTAACAGCTATGAACAGAAGAGTTTATGATTAAGGAATAGAGATCACAGAAAATAAAATGATCAATTTTTATTAATAAAATTGAAAAGTCTCATGTTTTTTGACTTTTTTATTTTTCTTTAACAATATGACTAATATGGAAATAAGTTTAGGATGACTGTACATGTATGACCTATATCAGATGGCTTGCTGTCTTAGGGAAGGGGGGAGATAAGGATATGAGGGAGAAAAAAAAATTGGAACTCCAAATCTTACAGAAATGAATGTTGAAAACCATCTTTACCTGTAACAGGAAAAAGAAAACTATTCAGCAAAATAAATAAAATTGAAAAGTTTTTGCACCAAAAAAATTGATGCTTTTAAAATGAGAAGTAAAACAGTTAAATGGGTAAAGACTTTGGCAGAAAATTTTTTTTTGATAAAGACCACTTTCCAAGATACATAAAGAATTGATTCAAATATATAACAATGAAAACCACTTCCTAATAGAAAAATGAACAAAGGATATAAACAGGCAATTTCTCAAAGAAAACTATCTAGCTAAAGAAATTAATAAGCAAGCTGAAACAACTTTGAGGCTTTATGTCTAATTTATAAGACTGGCAAAGATGATTTTAAAAGAAGAAAGTAACAACTGTTGGAAAGGTTGCAGAAAGACAGATGGTAGATCTGTGAACTGGTCTAGCCATTCTGGAAAGCAATCTGGAAATGTGCCTGTAGCCCAGAGAGCAAAGAAAGAGAAAAAAGACTCACATGGGCAAAAATATTTATAGCAGCTTTTTTGTTGTTGTTGTGGTAGCAAAGAACTATAAACTAAAAAGAGTACTCACCTCTTGGGGAATAGCTGAACAAATTATAGTATGTGGAACAATGCATTATCTAAATGCTAACTCTGGTATTTTGTTTCCTCTAAATCTTAAGTTTTTAAAGACAAAAATAACATCTTATTTTCTTTCTGGTTATCTGGTTTGTTGTTGTTCAGACATGCCCAACTCTTCATGAGCCCATTTGGGGTTTTCTTCACAAATATACTAGAGTAGTTTTTCATTTCCTTTTGGGTTCATTTTACAGATCAGAAAATTGAGGCAATTAACCTGCCTAGGGTCACACAGCTAGTAAGTGTCAGGAATCAGATTTGAACTAAGGAAGATCAGTCTTCCAGATTTCAGGCCCCTTACTCTATCTGCAGCACACCTAACTGCTCTTAGCTGCTTATTTTCTAATATTTTCCCATGGCAATTGGTAAAATGTTCTGTGCCCAGCAATCACTTAGTAATTGCTTATTAATGGAAAAAATGTCCTAAAACTCAAAGGGAGAGTTTCTTTAAGTAAATCCAGACAGATATACTTACAGAACAGGATGAACAATCAACTCTGGACTATATGATTTAATCACTGGAGCTGCATCTTTGGTACAGAATACATGGGCGAGATCTGCACCCTGAAAAATAATTAGCAAAAAAAAAAAAAAAAGAAAAAAAATTTTAATGTAACCTAGCTCACCTATTGAATAACCAAACTAGTTATCATTAATATCTCACTTAAGAATAAGACAATTAATATTAAATGAGTCACTATATGGAATAATAGAGGAAAAAACTTCTTGTCAGATACTAGTTCTAGCCATTAACATTTTTATTTGTGTAAATAGAGACATTCATAATTAACATATATAATCATAGGGGTAGAGAATACATAAATTAAACACAATCAAAGTGAAAAGAGTAAGGGAAAAAATGGATATAGGGTGGGTGTCACTACCTAATTAAGTATAAATTAAAAATCAAATTAAACCTACACACAAAATATAAGGAGAGTTCTATGATAAAACCCTCAGGCTTTCAAAAACTTTATTTTCCAAAGACTAATAGTTCTAACATGTTTTTCCTTTTTCTTTTTTAAAAAATAATAGCTTTACTTTTCAACATTCTCCCTTGCAAAACTTTGTGTTCCAAATTTTTCTCCCTCCTTTCCCCTTTCCCTCCCTTTCCTAGACAGCAAGTAATCCAATATAGGTTAAATATGCAATTCTTTGTTTGTGGCAGTCCTTTTTGTAGTGGCTAGAAACTGGAAACTGAATAGATACCCTTCAATTGGAGAATGGCTGAACAAATTATGGTATATGAATATTAAGGAATATTATTGTTCTGTAAGAAACGACTAGCAGAGGGCAGCTAAGTGGTGCAGTGGATAGAGCACTAACCTTCAATTCAAAAGGAACTAAGTTCAAATCTGATCTCAGACACTTAACACTTCCTAGCTGTGTGACCCTGGGCAAGTCACTTAACCCCAATTGCCTCAATAAAAAAAAAAATGTGCTAAGTCCTTGCTATATATTTTCATATGTAATGGTGATAAACTGGAACCATTCCCAATAAGATCAGGGGTGAAACAAGGTTGCCCACTATCACCATTACTATTCAATATTGTATTAGAAATGCTAGCCTTGGCAATAAGACAAGAAAAAGAGATTAAAGGAATTAGAGTAGGTCATGAGGAAACCAAATTATCACTCTTTGCAGATGATATGATGGTCTACTTAGAGAACCCTAGAGAATCAACTAAAAAACTATTAGAATTAATCCACAAATTTAGCAAAGTTGCAGGATACAAAATAAATCCACATAAATCATCAGCATTTTTATACATCACTAACAAAATGCAACAGCAAGAGATACAAAGAGAAATTCCATTCAAAATAACTATCGATAGTATAAAATATTTGGGAATATATCTGCCAAGGGAAAGTCAGGATCTATATGAGCAAAACTACAAAACACTCTCCACACAAATAAAGTCATATCTAAACAACTGGAAAAACATCAAGTGCTCTTGGATAGGTCGAGCGAATATAATAAAGATGGCAATACTACCTAAACTAATCTATCTGTTTAGTGCTATACCAATCAAACTCCCAAGAGATTATTTAACTGACCTAGAAAAAATAACAACAAAATTCATCTGGAAAAACAAAAGGTCAAGAATTTCAAGGGAATTAATGAAAAAAAAATGCAAATGAGGGTGGCCTAGCTGCACCAGATCTAAAACTATATTATAAAGCAGTGGTCACCAAAACCATTTGGTACTGGATAAGAAATAGAGTAGTGGATCAGTGGAATAGGTTAGGTTCACAGGACAAAATACTCAATGACAATAGTAATCTAGTGTTTGATAAACCGAAAGACCCCAGCTTTTGGGATAAAAACTCACTATTTGACAAAAACTGCTGGGATCATTGGAAACTAGTCTGGAAGAAATTAGGCACTGACCCACACCTAACACCATATATCAAGATAAGGTCAAAATGGATTCATGATCTAGGCATAAAGAATGATATCATAAACAAATTAGAACAATGTAGGATGGTTTACCTCTCAGACCTGTGGAGGGGGAAGGAATTTGTGACCAAAGAAGAATTAGAGGTCATCATTAATCACAAAATAGATAAGTTTGACTATATCAAGTTAAAAAGTTTTTGTACAAACAAAATGAATGCAGACAAGATTAGAAGGGTAGCAGTAAACTGGGAAAATATTTTTACATCCAAAGGTTCTGATAAAGGCCTCATTTCTAAAATATATAGAGAATTGACTCAAATATATAAGAATTCAAGCCATTCTCCAACGGATAAATGGTCAAAAGATATGAAGACAATTTTCAGATGAAGAAATTGAAACTATTTGTGGTCACATGAAAAGGTGCTCCAAATCACTATTGATCAGAGAAATGCAAATTAAGACAACTCTGAGGTACCACTACACACCTGTCAGATTGGCTAAGATGACAGGAAAAGATAATGATAACTGTTGGAGGGGATGTGGGAAAACTGGGACACTGATACATTGTTGGTGGAACTGTGAATGGATCCAACCATTCTGGAGAGCAATTTGGAACTATGCTCAAAAAGTTATCAAACTGTGCATACCATTTGACTCAGCAGTGTTTCTACTGGGCCTATATCCCAAAGAGATTTTAAAGGAGGGAAAGGGACCCACATGTGCAAAAATGTTTGTGGCAGCCCTTTTTGTAGTGGCAAGAAACTGGAAATTCAAAGGATGCCCATCAATTGGAGAATGGCTGAATAAATTATGGTATATGAATGTTATGGAATATTATTGTTCTGTAAGAAATGACCAACAGGAGGATTTCAGAGAGGCCTGGAGAGACTTGCATGAACTGATGCTGAGTGAAATCAGCAGAACCAGGAGAACATTATACACAGCAACAAGACTACGATGATCAATTCTGATGGACATGGCTCTCTTCAACAATGATGTGATTCAAACCAGTTCCTATTGTTCATCGATGAAGATAGTCATATACATCCAGAGAGAGGCCTGTGGGAACTGAATGTGGACCACAACACAGCATTTTAACGCTTTCTGTGAATATTTCCATGCATTTTTTCCTTCTTAGGTTGTTTTTTCTTCTCTTTCTAGATCTGATGTTTCTTGTGCAGTAAGATAACTGTATAGATATGTATACATGTATTGTATTTGTCATATAATTTATCCTATTTAGCTTGTATTAGATTACCTGTCATCTAGGGGTGTGGGGTGGGGGAAAGGCGGGGAAAAGCTTGGGGAAAAAAAAAGTTTTTGCAAAGGTCAATGTAGAAAAATCACTCATATGTTTTGTAAAAAAAAGCTTTAAAAAAAAAAAAAGAAGAAGAAAAGAAACGACCAGAAGGATGATTTCAGAGAGGCCTGGAGAGACTTGCATGAACTGATGCTGAGTGAAATGAGCAGAACCAGGAGATCATTATACACGGCAACAATACTATATGATGATCAATCCTGATGGACATGGCTCTCTTCAACAACGAAATGTTTCAAACCACTTCCAATTGTTCAGTGAAGAAAGCCATATACACCCAGAGAGAGGGATGTGAAATGTGGACCACAACATAACATTCTCATACTTTTGACTGTTTGCTTACATTGTGTTTCCTTTATCTGATATATCTTCTGTGTAGATATGTTTTTTCTTGCACAACAATGATAAGTTTGGAAATATGTATACATATATTCGATTTGCCAAATATTTTAACATAATTAACACGTAGTGGATATCCTGCCATCTAGGGGAGGGGTGGGGAGTTGGGAGGAAAAATCTGTAACAGAAAGCTATGTAAGGGTTAATGTTGAAGAATTACCCATACATATGTTTTGCAAATAAAATAAAATTAAAAAAAAATAAAAAATATGCAATTCTTATAAACATATTTCCACATTTATTGTGCTGCACAAGAAAAATCAGATCAAAAGGGGAAAAAGTGAGAAAAAAAAAAACAAGGAAGCAAACAATAATAAAAGTGAAAATTCTATGCTGTGATACACATTCAATCCCCATAATCCTCTTTCTGGATTTGGATGGCTCTTTCCATCACAAAACTATTGGAATTACCCTAAATTACCTTTATCTAACATGTTTTTCATCTTTTAAATTAGCCTGTAGTCTACTCTCAGTGTTACTCAATACATGAATAAATGTCAGGTTTTTGGTTTGGTTTTGTTTCGTTTTTTTACAAACAAAAACAAGCTAGAAACTAAAGAAGTTTATAAATGGACAAAATATCCTTATTTGTGGCATTCATACATGAAATTCAATACTAACTTTGCAAATATTGTTCAGTCAAAACAATATCTAGTCTCAAACAAGTGTATTTTTGCCAAATAGTTCTCAAAAGAACTGAAGAATACTACACACTTTTCATATTAACATGAAATATTGCTCAAAAATCACAAGTATAAGAAATGAAAAATAAGCTGAGGTTTTACCCCATATTCACAATGGCAAAAAATGGAAAAAAAACCAAAACCACAAATGGAAATAGTTAATAATGGAGGGACTACAGAGAGGTATATTAAAAAATATTGTTGATAGGCTTATAAATAGTTGAACCAGTTCCGAAAAACAAACTGGAATTATGCTTTTAAAAATTGAGGGGCAGCTAGATGGCACAATGTATAGAGCACTGGCCCTGAAGTCAGGAGGACCTGAGTTTAAATCTGACCTCAGAAACTTAATACTTCCTACCTGTGTGACCCTGGACAAGTCACTTAACCCCAATTGCCTCAGCAAAAAAAAAAAAAAAAAAAAAGACAAAAATGTCCATACCCTTTGATTCAAAGACTGAGAAAAATAAGTCAAGGAAAGGAGGAAAGATTCCATATGCACTGAAAAGTGAAAAAGCCTCTAAGAAAAACTGATAAAGTAAGGTAACCAAAACAAGGAAAACTACACACAATGCTAAAGGCAGGTATGTGATAGACTGGAGTCAGGACGAATTAGATTCAAATCTTGCCCCAAATAATTACTAGTTTTATGACTCAAGAATGTCATTTAGTGTGTCTGCCTCAGTTTCCTCATCTGTAAAGTGGGGATAATAATAGCACCCACATCTCAGGGTTATTTACATGAGGATCAAAAATAATTCTGAAGAAGACAGAAAGGAGAGGAAATGCTCCTTTCTTGTGAGCCCTATTTTATGTTCTCTATTTTATGGAATTATTATATAGAACATAAAGAATTTTATATGTACAAATAGAAGTTAATAGTATAATCTAGAGAGATTATTACTGTAATAGCTAAGTAGGGGAAAAAAAGATTAACAAATTCATTCTGTTGGGAAATAAATAACTTATATTGAAGATGATATAAAACAAAGATATCCAAGAAATTAATAATTTTACCAAATGAATGCACATTAAAACAAAGCACATAATTTTTAGTACTTCATTAAAAAATGCTTTTTCTGATTTGTATCACTCAAGTTCTCATTAGCATAAGACATAAACAGACATGTAATTAAGAAATTTAAATAAACATACCACTTTGAGGGCTGAAATTCCTGCAAAGTATGGTGCCCCTGTGTACCTAAAAAAAAAAAAAAAGAGAGAGAGAGAGAGAGAGATTTAAATATTTAAACTCACATATCTTGCAAGATTCCCTAGGCATCTCCAAAATTTATTCAAACAGTTATCACACTGGAAATCATATGAAATGTAAAATTAAATTAGCAACTATCACCACTTAAAGCTCATCCTTAAAAATATTATACATAATGATAATTTCTTAATAATAATTACATTATAACAATAAATTCTTAATGTCAAACTATGTAGGAAGAATTTTGAATACTTTTATTTGGCCTACTAGTTTATCTAAAATTTGCATAAATTATACATCTATTAGCACTGCTGAAATGATAAAGAGTTTTTCAAATCTTAAATCACTGTATCAATGTCAATTAGGGCACCTGAATGGATTTTTCCCTTCTACCAACATTCCCACCATCAAATGGATAAAGTACCTGGCCTGGAGATAAGATGAATCTTCTTATCTCTATCCATCAAAATCTTTTTTTGTCACTTGGAAAAAAATTAAATTAAATTTTTTAAAAGCCTCTAAGAAAAAAAAAACATTCAAAAGGTAGAGAGTCATAAGACAGATGTCTTTTCTGGAATATACAAAAAATAGATTCAAGTTTATAAGAATTAAAAGCTATTCCCCAAGTGACAAATGGTAGAACAAGATGAACAGATAGTTTTCAGGGTTAAAAATCCAGGCTACCAATACATATCAAATGGTTTTTGAAGAAATCATTCTGGAAAACTCTTGGAAATATGTTGCCAAACCTGTTAGACCACGCATATCTTCTGATCCACCCATATACTAGATCTATAACCCAAAGATATCAAAGAAAAAGGAAAAGGATTCAAATGAATAAAAATGTAATACCTCTTTTTGAAGAGGCAAAGATTGGAAATGAAGAAATGGATATAGTATATAAACGTAATACAATATTATATAAACCTCTAAAAAATAATGAAGGAGATAGTTTCAGAGAAACTGATACTGATCAAAATGAGAAGAACCAGAAAAACAATTTAAACAATATTGTAAAAAACAACTTTGACTAGATATGACTCACCCTGGGCAAGTCACTTAACTCCAATTGTCTCAGGCAAAAAACAAAAACAAAAACAAAAACAAAAAACTTTGAATGAGTGAGGAAATTTGATTAATAGAAAGACTAACCACAATTCTAAAGGACTTATGACAGAGAGATGATAGATACATACAGAACAAAGTGAAACATAACTTCTTTGGGCATGGCCAATTTGAAAGAGGTAACGTGACTTGATCAAGTCCCATCCACTGCATCATCTAGCTGCCCCCAAAAAGCTGGTACCTGTTCATATTTCCTACACATGACTTTTATCAAATTCATCTATCCATTATGGTGGAGATGACAGCAATTTTCAAATAAAAACTGAAGGCTTTAAGGGTTATTTTCCTCCAATTCAATTAACCATTGAATTTTTCAGGGATAAGGGACAAACATAGAAATTTGAGAATAAGAGGGATCCATCAATGGTCATCTAGCGGCCCCTGGGGGAGGAGGGCATCTACTAACTTAGAAAACCACAAATTAACATTATCTACATTGTACTGTATTTCCTAAAAATTTTTGTTAATATTTTCCAATCAATATTTTAATCTGGTTCAGGTCACACTGGGGAGTTTTGTGGCTTTAAGTCTGACACTTCTGATCTATTCCAATCTCTTTCTCAGGAAGTGCATCAAGAAAAAGTGATTTGTCCAAGATTAATGGAAAGTTAATAGCAAAAGAGAAACCAGTCAATGAATTCTGATTTGATCATCAGCCTAGTCATTTACTACATACATCACAGCTATCACCCTGCAACTGAATATTTTAATAATATCTTGGGAGACTAAAAATTTTTATCATATGGCCCTAAAAGTAATGTAAAATGGCATTTAAAACATTTCAACTTACTCTTGGCAGCCTCCAACTATGCCTATTCGTCCATCTTGACCTTTATGTTTTTTAGTTGTTAAAGGGGGTATAACATTTCTCACCAGCTGAAAAATATTCTCCATGTTCTTTACTGAGGGCCCTTTGTGTGGTGCAAGCGAATTCTCTAAAACTAAAAGAAGAGAGGGGGAAAAAAAATAAAAACACATAACAATGTGAAAGGTAATCTCAATTTTTGTGTAGAAGATGTACATTCATATAAGAATAATTTCCATAAATAGCAAAAACTTTCAAAAAGTTTATCTTAAAACTCTCCCAGGTTTTAGATATTATTATTTCCTTTAAAAAAAGTTTTTCACATATTATTATGTCTTGATAATAGACTTTTAACATACTTTAAAAATTCCTGAGAATATATATTTATAGAAAATTATTTTTCATGTAAAGCTGACATATACATTTAGCTTTTTGAAAACTTTACTTCCAACTACTGGGCATTTAGGATGACAATTTGAAAATACTAGGAAATAGAAAGATCTGATGATTCCCTCTCCTACTTCCAAGAAGTCTTTTTGAAAACAAATACGTGGAGTCAGAAGACATGAGTTCAAATCCAGTTTCACACACTATCTGTGTGACCCTAGGCAAGTCATTTACCCTGTTTGTCTAACTTTCTCCATCTGTAAAATGGGGATAACATCAACTCTTGGCTCCCAGGACTGTTGTGAGGATCAACTGAAATAATAATTGTAAAGTGTTTTTAGCGAAATGCTTGGCACATAGCAAGCACTATAAAAATGTTAGATATTATTACTATGATGATGATGATAAATATCCTCATTTACTCAACATTTTGAAGGACCTGCCAGCCATTTCAAATAAGAGTACCAAATTTGTATTTGCTATATTTTACTGCTAATCTGGGTGTTCATTATATCCCAATTTAAAAAGCTCTTCCAAGTGTATTTCAAAAACTTGTTTGGACACTACTTATTCAAAGCAGTAGAGAACAACTGGTGTTTCAAATATAGAGCATTCACTTTATTTTAATCAAATTTAAGTGACAATTTAAAATCAGTTAACACTTCTGAAATTTTAATTGGTTCTGCTTGATAAATTTCCTGTTGCAAAGTCCTTTGTAGCTTCAGAGTCAAAAGACTTTGGTCACAAATTCAAAGAGCCCAAAATGTCAGCTGGGAAACAGACATCACAAATTAAAGCTAAAAAAAGGAATTTTGCAAACATATGCCACATTTTTTTTAGCTCTCTGCCAAAAACAGTACCCATTACAATTAACTCATTTGCTGAAAAAATTAAAAGGAACTTTTACAAGTTCAACTGAATGCAAAAAGCTGCCAAAAGACTTTCTCCTAGAAAAGGTTTATATTTTTAGACCCTCTTCCAAGTTTATTTCTTACTTGCTTGATTTTTATAATCTAAAGATAATGGTAATGCATATAATAGATACAACAATAATGAAATTTAGTTACATTTTTCAGAGAATGTTGATAAAACATTAATTCAGCTATCATCATCCTGAACATCTCTATGGATTAAAAAAAAAAATTCAACTTCTGGCTAATCTGGAATAAAAAGACAGATATGGAATAGTGGGGAAAGGTGGTTTCAAAGCCCAGAAGACACAGTTTCAAATTTTGCCTCTGAAATACTAGTTATGTAACCCAGAGCAAGTTCACCTCTCATCAGAGTTCTAGGCAATTCTTTAAGATTTCAATTGCATAGTATAGTGGATAAACATTATTTATCTAGGTGCCAGGTAGTACGACAGAAATTATTTTCCTCATTGATGAAATGACTTTCCTCAAATGAGTTCTCTATGTGAACTAAATCAAAGACTAATTCTGTATCCCTAGGCTAGAGATAAACTGTACTTCCCACTTTGGAAATGTCAGGTCAACAGTATCATCTTTTCCCTTTCCCTTTCCCTTTCCCATCCCTCACAAAATGACTCAAAACACAATTACTGTATAACCCTTCAGTTGTCAACAACTCTGTTCAAATAACAAACATAGGTGACTAATTCTTCCGTCCCCATAAGTATTGCATCAAAATGGAGAGACTCAATGAACTAAGAAAAAAAAAAAAAAAAAAAACATTTCATGCCTAATCCCCTCTTTATTTCGTGGCCTGCCACAAAAGCAGTAAGGAAGAGCTGAAGTTATAAAGTCTCTATTTCATTTTTTAGAAACCAAGACTAAATCTTTCAGTTCCCCACAAACTGATTAAATTTTGTACACAGATGGAAAACACCATTCACATCTAGAGAAAGAACTATGGAGATTAAATGCAGATTGAAACATACTATCTTCACTTTTGCTGTTTTTTCTTTCCCATGGTTTTTCACCTTAGTTCTGATTCTTCTTTCACAATGACTAATATATATGTTTAACATGATTACATATATATATATATATACATATATATACACACACACACACATACACACATATATATAAGCTATATTAGATTTCTTGCTATCTTAGGGAAGGGAGAGGAAAGGAAGAAAAATATGGAAATCAAAATCTTACAAAAATGAATGTTGAAAACTATCATTCTGGGGGAAAAATAATGGAAGGAAAGAAGGAAGGGAAGAAAGAGAAGAAAGGAAAGAAAGGGAAGGAAGGGAAGGGGGAGAGAAAGAAAGAAAGAAAACAAAGAAGGAAAAAGAGAAAAAAGAGAAAGAAATGTTGCACATAGGTCATCTGGGCTCTCTTTTCCCTGCTCCCTGATTTTTCTACTAAAACTACCACCAAAAAAATATACACATATATACATAGACCACTATTTTTGGCATAGGTTTTTTTCTTTGTGAGAGAAAAATTTACAATTAGATTTAGCTACATGTTCAGAAACTGGTGATGAAAAAGTAATTCAGCTATAACTACAGTGAACAAATCAGCTACAACTTAAAATGAACATCTTTACAGGTATTTCATTTGGGACTCAACAACATCCATCCATCATCATTTTTAATATCAAATAGCTTGATTACCAACCAGTTAATTGTAAAGGTAAATTTTTATGTGATAGGTCCATGACTTAGAATGTTCTAAGAATAATCAATTTCATTAATTCTTTAAAAAAAATCACTTTTCTTTTATTCAGGAATAGAAAGCACAAAAACAAAAAAAAAAACTCTACAGTAATTTCTCAAGTCACAGTGTTATGAAAACAAACCACAATTTATATAAGAAAACATGTCAAAGATCAGTTTCACTAAGCCTATAACACAGAGGCAGAGAGAGAGTAACCCTTCAGTAATTTAAGAAGTCTTTGGAGTTGCCTGAGACTCAGAGATTAAGTGATTTTGCTCAAGGTCATATAGCTGGTGCTGAAAGGTAAGACTGAAGCTCATCCTCTGGATTTCAAATACAGCCTTTTATGCATCAAGCTACAAGTGTCAAGATTCAGTTTTTAGTAAGTAGTTGCAAAATTCACTGAAAATGGCTCAAATCAGATTAAAATGAATTGAGAAATGTTTAACAAAATAAATTAAAATACAACATAAATGATAAATTATAATTTTCTAAGTCAATATACAGACCACAGGGATGCATTTCTATTTGAATTTGCTATCACACTGGCTCTTTGTATAGCCCACAAAAAAAGCCATAAACCCGTGTGTGTGTGTGTGTGTGTGTGTGTGTGTGTGTGTGAAGTCCAACCAACATATGTGTGTGTATGCACACAGTTATCTCTTCTATGATCTGGAAAATATGAATGAAATTTTTTGGCCTCCCCTTTGTGTCAGAAGTCTGAATTTTTTTTTTAATGGGGCATTTCCAATAGAGTATTATTCAATGTTTGGTCTAGACTACATGTAAGTCAATGTTAAGTAAAAATACTGTAAGAAAAAGAAATTTAAAAATTCAAAATATGAAATTTATTAAAAAAAAACAAATTTAAGGAGAAAAATACTTAACGCGCTGCATGTTTAACAAAAGACATTTTAAAAAATATTCTTTGAAATTTCCTCCTTGTACTCACCATCAACCTCTGGTACATCTCTGCAATTTAACTTGAAATGAAGAAGTTGAATGCTGCGTTTCTCTTCAGTCAGTTTCTTCTGGCTTTCAGGACCTTTCTTAGTTGCCTCTTGTTGGTGGGATGCTTTCTTTTGATGGGCTGATGCTGCCTTTCCTTTTGCTTTTACATTAGATAGGCTAAACCTTTTCTTAAAAATTTTCAAACCAGCCTTTGCTGGCCTGAAAATCTGTACGGGTAGGCTTTTCACCATCTTTTTTCTTTAGAAAATGATATAAGGCCTTCGCCTTTGCTCATATGGTGCCAGGATCTACTGGAATGCCTTTCTTATAACAATCCTGCACCCAAAAGAAGGTTGCACTCTCTACTTGAGAGAGATGGGGATCTCGGGATTTACGCAAATGCTTTGCAGTTGTTGGGGTAACTGCGGCAAGGGCTTCACGAATGTCCTTCTCTTTTTTCTTGATTTGCTTTACCATCGACTCATCAATGCAGTAATGGAGGCCCACTGCAGCAGCTGTTTTGCCTGAACGCAGCATATCTAGCAATTCTACTTTTTCTTTCAAGTTCATCCCTTTCCTCTGTTTCTTGGGAGTACTTTTAGCCCCACTAGGACCACTACGTTTGGGACCCATGATTTTAATAGTTTATAGTGTATAAATGACACAAGATATACGAAACGTGAGATGCAAAGATCACTTGAGATCACTGCGAGATATCACATGAAAGACTGCCGGAAACAAGCTTAGCATCCCCAAACCAATGTGTAGAACCACAATTCTTTTACTACAGATTTAATTTTAAGAAAAAAATTGTGTAGCTGTTCATTTATGTTGTTAAATAGTAAAATATATTAAGTAATTAATAAATGGTAAAATACTGTATAGGTAATATTATACATAAAAGTACGTACAACCTATGCATTTGTGAGTTATTCAACTTCTAAATCTTTCTAGTCTTTTTAGGTTTCTGGCTTTCATGCTCTTTTTGCCAACTTTAACCTTTTATTTATTTTAACTTTTAAAAAACAATATATATATTGTGGTATTAAAAATATGCTGATATTATACAATACCATAATATATTTTATGCGTTTCTGAATTTTTAAATCTTTTTTTGCGTTGTCTACTGACATTTGTGTGTTCTCTGCAACTTCTCAAAACTCCCCCCAAATTCCCATTTACAGTAATTTCTTATGCTGACTTGCAGAAAAACCATGATAGGGAAAGTCATGGTGTAGAAGGGATAAGTGTGTGTGTACGTGCTATTATGCTGGCTCTTTATATATGGACCAAAACAAAAGATTTATTTCCATGCAGGTTAACTCATCAAATATGCAAAATATATCTTTAGATGCTATCCAGTTTGACTTACTGCATATTTACACAAATATAGCAATAGTTATTGTATGACTTGCTTTTGCAGTCTTTAAAATCAATATCATTTCAAAGGCAATTGGGCTTATGAGACTTTGTGATCATGCAGTTTTTATATCAATCTTCTACAGAACAAAATTTGAAATCACTAGGAAATATATTCTCTAAGATCTCTGATATTAATAGTATAACTAGTACTGTTGTTTCCAAGTAAAAAGAGAAATTACACACTTAAAAATGTCTCCCTTATAAATAATTCTCCCAACATTCTTATCTGAAAATAAACAATTTTTTAAAAAAGCAAAGAATCATCTGCATACCAAATGTATGATACATGCTAGTTACTGAAGCAGCTCTATTTTTGAACACTAGTCTAAGGTCTATTCCAAAAGCTCTTAATCTGGGGTCCATGGACCCCCAGAGGTGAAAGCACAGATTGCTCAGAGATCCTAACCTTGTATTGAAAAAAAATTCATCTTTATGTTAACTAGCTGTAACTAAAATTCAGCATTTTCTTCAGTTTCAATTCGAAAAATAAAATATTATTCCAAGGAAGAGCCCATAGATTTTACTAGATTGCCAAAGGGATCTGACACAAAAAAGGTTTTAGGAACTCCGGCTCATACATGAGTAGGAATACAATTATGGTACATAAGATATACAGAGTACATAGAGTATAAGCATGTATAAAAACAGGATTAAATATACTGTTAAATATTTCTCTGCTCCATGAGAGTCTTTGAAGAATCAAATATTTTTCACATAGGCAAAACCAATTAATTGAAATTTATCATATTTTCCAGCCTTCAAGAATACACATATTTCTTTATTATGTCTAAAAATAGTCCAGTAGTGTGTAAAGATCCTTTGTACCAGAAAAGAGTAATGTTTCCATAAAGAAATTCTATAGGATTATTAGATGAAAAAGGTTAGGTTATCAAGAAATCACTACTGTTCATAGAGAAAGAAGAGACGATTTAGATGCTGGGAACATTAACTTGCAAAACAGGAGTGCCTTGACTACAGTAATAAATAATCCTAATTACATTATCATCTGCAAACAAACTATTTATTTGTATTCTATTAAAGCATTTACATATAGTGGTGCAAACATTATTTTTAACCTACTTTCAAAGTCTTAAAAATATATACCGGTGATCTAAATATTTGTTAGAAGTGTAACCAAATTGCTATTACCTGTTGTATTTCAGTAATATTATATTTTACTGAAATACAATAGATAATAGCAATTTAGTTAGAACTTAATTTATTGCTTGATGTTAGCCTTTAACATTTAAAACAAACAGCCCTAGCTGAAAAACACTCTAAAAGGAACATTTTAATTTGGAAATTGTCATCTTTTGTTCTTGTCACTAAGAAGAGAAATTAAGGAATAGACCAGTAATAAATTTCTTAGACACACACCTTCTGCTATATTTATAATGGGCTTTACATAATAAAACTTGTCTTTATTACTAATAATGTAAGTCTTATGCTCTGAAAAAATCAACACTAAAAACAAAGCATGAAACATTTTCTATCAAATACAAAAAGAAACTACATAAATCACAATCCAATATTCAGTTACCCTTTCACTTCCCTCCATTAGAACTAGAAAACCTGGATCACTTCAATTATCCCTTCTACATCTGACTTTGAGCTTATATCATGGGTCAGCATGAGAAGCTAAATGGGAATTTGGGGGGAAGTTTTGTAGAAACCACAGACAACACATGAAGGTTAATAGCTGACACAGAGGCCATGACCAAAAATACTTAAACTTAATTTCATAATAAAGTACAATATAAATACCCCATAAAAGAAAAATAAAGAATTCAGACTTCTTGGGTATAAAGGGAAAGCCAAAAACTTTTATATGGGTTTTCTAGATTGCAGGAGGTGCCATATTTCTACCTAAAGGGCCATCCCACCCCACCCCTTACCCCCTACCCCTTGCAATGTGGAAGTGATAATTAAATGTTTTTCAAAACAAAAATACTCTTTAGCTATATTATAAAATTGAATACCTATCATTGGAGAAAGTGTTGGTGCCATAGTATTATAATTAATGTTCTCTCCACAGGATGGATGGTTTTGCTCTCTGAGATGGCTTGGATGATCTGCACTGTGACCTTTGTGTCAAGTTGAAGAAACTGCAGCTAACATCTGTCCCAATACTTGCAACATCCACAGCTCTCGAGCATGTTCCATTTCTCGATGCTTGTCCTCAATTCTAAGCCTCTTCTCTTCATACCTATAAAATTTTTCTTCTGTTTCCATACTTTGTTGCAAGAACTTCTCTATCATTTTGTCCAGGGTCATACTGGCATGTCGATTTTTTCCTGATCTTTTCAATTGAGGCAGAGATAGTATGTTGTTCTCTACATCAATGAGACTGAAGCCTGAATCAAAAAGTAGATATGAATAAGCACACACACACAAAAATTAGCTTTGATCAAGTATATTTGATGTCAGCTCAATAGAAACTTTCATCAAAACACTTGAATAAGAAATAATAGCTCATTAGTATAATAAGATTGTGAGGAGTGTGTGTGTATGTGGGTGTGTGTGGGTGAGTGTGCACGTGCATATATCAATGTCATGTTTTCAGATATGGCTGTAACTGTTAGAGAAGGGGGATTTTCTGATTTGTTTTTAAAAAGTATCCATTTGAAAAAAAAAAAGAACTCTGATACAATCACATAGAAATATTTTCAGCACTCTGGAAGACAAACTTGTGAAGACAGTCAGTGGAGGCAAGAGGACAACATTATCAAAGTAAGGTAAATGTCCAATTTGCTTTTAGTGGGAGGGAGATGTGAGTCCATTTTTTAGTGCATAGTTTATAGTTCATAAGGGCACTGGAAAAATGTGAAAAACATCTCTCAGATATACTGCACTCTCACTCATCACAAAGTAGCAGCAGTTTGTCTGGAGAAAAAAAAAAAAAGGACCATCTCTTAAAATATTGTGCTTCATTCCTGAAAATTAAACAAGACAGAAGGGCATTTTTCACCAACAGCTAGAGTGCCAACGGCTAAACATGGAAGTTCAATTAAGTTGGCCAACAAAAACTTGTGTCACTCACACTAGGTTTTAAGTCTACTTTCATAAATTAATTGGATTTGTACTTCAGTGTTAAGTATTAGCTTTCTGAAGGAACACAAGTCAACTCAAACATGATCTTATGGGCAGTATCAATGTGATAACAGTAGATTTTAGGAAAAAAAATCAAAATTAAACATCATCAGGTTAAAAAACAAAAGGGGATAATGAAAGACAGTCAGGAACGTATACACACTTATACTTTCTAGAATTATTTATGCCAATAAATTCCAACTTTTTGAAGGTGAAAGCTTTGGTAATGACTCCCTTTTCCTCTTAAGTGTGCCAAATGACACATTTTAAAGTTCATTAATCAATTTTGTTTTAAGAATTGCTTCCATTTCTCTAGTCTGAGATAAGTAGAGAATCCCAGGGGCTGGGCCTGCAAACTTGGGCCCAAAATTATTAACCTGGACTTTGGGGCTCAAATATATTTTTAGGATTTTTTTTTACAAATAAACTTTTTATTTTTTTTATTTTTTTTTTAATTTTTATTTTATTTGCATAACATATGTGTGGGTAATTCTTCAACAATAACCCTTACATAGCTTTCCGTTACAAATTTTTCCCCCCAACTCCCCACCCCTCCCCTAGATGGCAGGATATCCACTACATGTTAATTATGTTAAAATATTGGCAAATCGAATATATGTATACATATTTCCAAACTTATCATTGGTGTGCAAGAAAAATCTTATCTACACAAACGATATATCAGATAAAGGAAACACAATGTAAGCAAACATCAATCAAGGAGTATGAGAATGTTATGTTGTGGTCCACATTTCGCATCCCTCTCTCTGGGTGTATATGGCTTTCTTCAGTGAACAATTGGAGGTGGTTTGAAACATTTCATTGTTGAAGAGAGCCATGTCCATCAGAATTGATCGTCATATAGTACTGTTGTTGCCGTGTATAATGATCTCCTGGTTCTGCTCATTTCACTCAGCATCAGTTCATGTAAGTCTCTCCAGGCCTCTCTGAAATCATCTTGCTGGTCATTTCTTACAGAACAATAATATTCCATAACATTCATATACCATAATTTATTCAGCCATTCTCCAATTGAAGGGCATCTATTCAATTTCCAGTTTCTAGCCACTACAAAAAGGGCTGCCACAAACATTCTTGCACATGTGGGGCCTTTTCCTTCCTTTATGATTTCTTTGGGATATAAGCCCAATAGAAATGCTGCTGGGTCAAAGGGTATGCACAGTTTGATAACTTTTTGAGCATAGCTCCAAATTGTTCTCCAGAATGGCTGTATCCGTTCACAGCTCCACCAACAATGCATCAGTGTCCCAGCCCTCCCACAACCCCTCCAACATTCATCATTAACTTTTCCTGTCATTTTAGCCAATCTGACAGGTGTGAAGTGGTATCTCAGGGTTGTCTTGATTTGCATTTCTCTGATCAATAGTGATTTGGAGCACCTTTTCATATGAATATAAAGAGTTTTAATTTCATCCTCTGAAAATTGTCTGTTCATATCCTTTGACCATTTATTGATTGGAGAATGGCTTGAATTTTTATAAATATGAGACAATTCTCTATATATTTTAGAGATGAGACCTTTATCAGAACCCTTAAATGTAAAGATGATTTCCCAATTTATTGCTTCCCTCCTAATCTTGTCTGCATTGATTTTGTTTGTGCAAAAACTTTTTAACTTAATATAGTCAAAGTTATCTATCTGGTTTTCAATTAAAAGTTCCAGTTCTTCTTTGGACATAAATTTATTCCATCTCCACAGGTCTGAGAGGTAAACTATATTATGTTCCTCTAACTTGTTTACAAAATCACTCTTTATATCCAGATCATGAACCCATTTAGATCTTATCTTGGTATGTGGTGTTAGATGTGGGTCAAGCCCTAATTTCTTCCACACTAGTTTCCAGTTTTCCCAGCAGTTTTTGTCAAATAGTGAATACTTATCCCAAAAGCTGGGGTCTTTGGGTTTATCAAAAACCAAATTGCTATAGTTATTGCCTAGTTTGTCTTGTGATTCTATCCTATTCCACTGATTGACTACTCTATTTCTTAGCCAGTACCAAATGGTTTTGATGACCGCTGCTTTATAATATAGTTTTAGATCTGGTACAGCAAGTCCACCATCTTCAGCCTTTTTTTTCATTAATCCCCTTGAAATTCTAGACCTTTTGTTTTTCCAAATGAACTTTGCTACTATTTTTTCTAGGTCTGTAAGATAATTTCTTGGGAGTTTGATTGGTATGGCACTAAATAAGTAAATTAGTTTGGGTAGTATTGTCAACAAATAAACTTTTTAAATGAAACCTCAAACATATTCAGAGAAATTTTCTCCCAGCTAACTACAAATAAGGTTTAAAAAAATAAAATTTCAAATACACATAAAACACATTAAAAGTTATCACTGAAATAAAACTTATTGAGCTTTCTAATGATTAGGTTAAGATAAGAAAACAGATGCAATGATTATAACCAGCCAACTGTTCCTGAAAAAAGCTTTTACAAGTCAATTAGGAAACTGAATTGCCAAAAAAATTAAAAATCAAAAATTGCAAGTCACCTTGTATAGTCCATACTTAGCAAGGTAATTAAAAAAGGATATGATAATCTCTTTTAAATTCATATCAAACAATAGGCAGAAGGAAATATAAGGCTTACAATTTAAAAAAACAAAACAAATATTAAGCTATTTCTAAATGTCAATGGGACCTCTCTCTCCTCAGAAGTACCTATTTAGCACTAGGTAAAGATGGTTGTTAAGAGGTGGGGAACACAATAGAATCTAGTTAGCCAAGAGGCCCCCAGGTATCATGGTGTCCCCTTAGCATCCAGTTATCTGTCCCAACCTCATCTAAGAAATCCAGGCCCTGAGCACAATATTCACCACTACAGGGTAGCACCTGCCGGTGAACAGATGATCCACTTTGATGGGGCACTAAGCAAAGGAAGAGTATTTGCCCAAGTACTCCTAGAGAGACTCCAGTCTGCCCCATCCATCTTCTTGTCCGGGTCTCTCTAGGATGCTGTGGTCCATAATTCATAGGCTGTAGTAGGAGCTTCAACTGTCTCTTACACCTGCACGGATAGCTACATCAGGATCATAGTCTGCACAAGGTTTTTCTCCTAGGGTAGTCCGGGACTCTCAGCTGAAGTTGCGGTCCAGTTTCTAGAAGTACTAGCAGGTCTTGCACGCATGCTGCTCTTCTTGAGACGGTCTTTTGCTTGGGAAGGCAGCCACTTCAAACCTTGGGATGCTGATCCCGCACTGCTCCGGGGTCTGGGTGAAACCCATCTCCCCCCCTCACCGAAGGGGGAGTATACATAGCTATTCTGAAAGTTGCCCCAGATGCCCAGGATCTCTGGGAAGAAGCTAGTGGCCCCTTCCTACCAGACCTCTTCCAGATGGAGAAAGACACAGGTGTAGCAGAATAAGCAAAAAGAGTGGAAAAAGGAAGAAGGGAATAAAGGGTAAAGGGTATCGACAAGCACATCAAACCTTGAGCTGAGGAACTGACTGTCGGGCACAAGGAGGCAAATAGGCAATTAAGAAAGCGTTAAGTTATGGGACCCAACCACCCTAGGGGTTTTTACACTTCCATCCTTAAGAGAGAAGTGGCAGCTTGCACCTCTTTCCACTCCTATCCTCCAGCTAGAGTGGACAAAGTTAAAAAGCAGCGTAGAGATAGTGGTGCCCCAGCTTCTCTGAACATAAGTAAATGCACTGAGAACGCAGCCGAGCGCAGAGACCTAGGTTGCAGCCACCGCAGTTTTCTGCACCGTTTTTCCCAATGCAGCGAAAACCCGCCGTTTCCCCAGTTTATCGATGATGCAACCTAGCCTACCGCAGACTCCTACCCTGGCTACCCCGTTCTGCTAGCCTCTTTATCCCGAAATGGGCTCAGCTCGAAGCCCTTGACCAAGACTTCAGCATCCGCCCCGGGCTGAGCTGTTTCTGTCCCCAACTACTCAGCCTCCGGTTGATCAGCTAAGCTCAGCTCAGCGACAGGAGCTAAGTAGTGCCCCATACAGCTGTAAGCATCCTCTAGCAGCACCGCTGCCAACGCGCTCTGCCAGGTACCCGCCTCCATCTTTCCTAATCCCGGAGAAGCGCACCACAACTCTCTCCCCCGGGATCTCCGCTAGCTGGCAGGCTCGGCAAAGCTGATTCGCCCGTTAGTAAATAGACACATTTCTCCTCCCCCTGTCCGCTCTAGTCCCCGGAGCTCCGTCATATCGACGTACACCCTACCTCACCGCGCATACCCCAGCGCCAACCTCCCAGCGCTCAGGCACTCGCCCCGAGCGGCCCGCCTCCTTTCTATAGAGTTGGGGCAGGGAGCGCCCCGCCTCCTCGAAACCCCAGGAAAGAGGGGTTAGGCTGGGAATGCCTCCCTGCAACCGACACCTAAAGGCCACCCACTGCCCTCTACCCGCCCTAAAGAATATATGCCCCAGCCATTTTCCCTAGCTCTTGGCTACGTAAGGCTCTGAATAGAAACGCAGCAGGGATCTAGGAAAGAGGCTAAACCGAAGGAGAGCAAGATTATATCAGAAGGGAATAAGGCTAATCAAACCTATCTCATATAGTTCACACCTCTTTTCCCCAAGTCCATCCCTATCCACACCTCCCGGAGTCCGCTCTCCCCAAAACCACTCACTCTTCGGAATCTGCAACTGGGGGCTACTCCAACGCGCTTTCCCTCCCATTCAGTGCCTTAGCAGGCCCTTTTGGTCGGGCTCCGAAACAAATGGGCCATAGTGCTAGCTTCCTGCCCTCCACTCGACGATCGGAGAGAAAGGCCCACAAGGATTGCTGCGTGTACCTGAATCCGGCGGCAGCCAGTGACAGATGAGTAGAGCCGATAGCACCGCGGCCGCAGCCGCTAGAGACACCCCCACAGCTCTAGCCCTCGTTTCTCCCCAAATTATCATCTCTTGCAGACAGTGAATCCGGCCTGGAAACTGTGTTTTTCTTTTTAAACACAGTCTCAAATCCCCTCCCCCAATCGGAATCGGAATCTTCTCTTACCTAGTATGCCTGTAGGGGGGTTGGGACCAACTCGGGCTAACAAACCACAGAAGCGTTCAATCGCGATCATTGGGGCGTTCTTCCGGGTTTGTCGCTGTCCAAACTCTGCCAGCAGGAAGCACGTTTTCCAAAACGAAATCTGACTCTTTTCTCTGGTTCTCCCACAGAGGGAGTTCAGCCTCCCTCAGCCAATCACAGCCTCCAGACCTTCGCGATTGACATTACAGACAAAATTCTAATCAAGCTTTTACAATTAATAGTTTTCCCTTCTTCCTCCCCGCATAGTATTACTTGTGAAGCTTTTTACACATCTGCAAGCCACGGCATTGTTTGTTGGTTCTCCTTTGTGATTTTTTTTTTTTTTGGCTAGGTCACGTTTGCTGGCATGTTTAGTGATTTTGCTTTGCTTTGTTTTGGGGCGATATGGAAAAAGTGTTGTACAGAACTTAGAAAATAAGTAGGAAGATTTAAAAGTTATGTTGTAAACAAACCCGTACTTGTAGAGAATTCTGTCAAACCAGCAAGCATTTAAGACATTGTGCTAACTGTCTAGGAATACATATTACAATCAGAAAAACGTTCCCTATCATTCAAGAATTTAGTAATGAAGGAGAAAAGATGTAAACAAATAGATACATAGACACATATAGAGTAGAACTACCGGAAATAAGTCCTGGTATTTTTCTCATTTTACAGGTGAAGCAACTGAGGCACTCAGCAGTTAATGACTAGATTTAGATCAGACAACCAGTAAGTGCCGGAGGCTAGATTTTTAACTCGAGTTTCCTGACTCCCAAGTCTAGGCTCCAATCGGCTGAACCACCTAGCTGCCTCAACACAAAAGGAAGCTGAAGAGGAGGGGAGAAGGGAGGAGTCCCATATAGAGTAAAGAAAGAAAGACAATTTGGGGAGGAATGAGGACATGGCTGGCCTTGATATCCTCCTTAAATGGAGGCTCTAGGAGGAATTAACCCATCAAAGGAAGTAGCCACAAGGGCGATTTCCAGAATGAGAAATCCAGAGGTACAATGAACTTCCAGGGTGAAGGGGTTTCTGTGGCACACATGGGAGAGAAATTCCAGAGTCAGGAAGCCTAGCATGATGTTTCAACGCATACTTTATGCCTTATCTGAGCCAACCCACAAATTTAGGATTCTGTTGGAAAAGAGTAGGAAGTAGCAATTCATAGTTTGAAATAAACTGTAACAAATTCATAATGGCCATTCTCTTTGCCAAAAGGTAGGTTTATTTAAGGGAAGAGGTTATATAATGCATGGAGAAACTGAGGCAGTATAGAGAGTAAAGATTTTTAATAGTTTATTGATAGTAGTGGAGAGATAAGACTAGTTGGGTGAATGGGACTATTGTCTCAAAGTATCCAGCCCTTGAGTGAGGGGCTTCAGGGACTCTTATAGGGCTCCGAGGCCCAAGGAAACAAAGGCAGAAGAGAGGTAGAACATTGAGGGGATAGAAGTTCCAGGAAAGGATTATAAATTCAGTTCTGACAGGTATAGAGAAAGGATCCTAAATTCTGATAAGTCTGGGAAGAAACTAGGAGCCACTGAGTCTGGAGCCATAAAGATAAGGAGTATGTCTAGGTATTTTCAGATAAGCTATCTGGAGATTTATGACTCTTTGGAATGCCAGTGACCATAACTCTGCAGCCTCAATTATTTCAGTCCTATAAGCCAGGGGGTTGCCACCAGGGAGACTGAGGCAGAACAATTCAGGGAAACTGAGACAGGGGAACTGTGGCACAACAGTTAAAAACAGAATAAGAGCTAAAATAAGCACCAGGAGTGGCAAATATGAAATAACAGTTGGGAGGGTATATAGTTAGGAAGGAAAAGACTAGTTCCTCAAGGAAACTCACAATTAACCAGGAGCAAGGATATTTTCATTATATAGGAGTAAACCATTGACTAGCAGGTTAGAGCCAAAGTTTATCAGACTAGCCAGAATTAACTATAGTAAGGAGAAAGACATCATTAAAGGGAAAGGACTATGAGGAAAGAGAGAGAGTAATTCATAGTGGGCTTAGTCCTGAAAAGCAAAGATTTTCAAGAGCAAATCTTTTATAAAGAAAATAAAGCCATTGGAGTTTCTCAAGGATACCTGAAAAATAAAGGTGGGAACTCAAAGGGAGGAATTAAGAAGCCAGATAAAATGCACCTGGCAGACCAGGTGCTAGACCTGTCTAAAGATATATTAATCAATTATCTCAAAGGTTGTTTAAAGATACTCTGAGGTTGGAGAACAGACAATGGAGGTTGATAAAGAGAACTGGTTACATCTGATAATAGCCATATGGACTTCTTTCTGAAAGGGGAAGAGAATAGTAAGTCCACATAAATTTTACAAAGATCACTTGTATTTTTATTAGCTTGATTTTTAATTCAAATTAAGAATTTATCACAATTTAAGACAAAAACCTATAAAGAAAAAATATTAATATTAATATTAAATTAATCTTTCAATTGCATGCTCCTCTTTTGAGAAAATTCAATGCTAGATTAACATTTCTAGACTTTGATTTAAAATTTTTTCATTTAAATAAATTGATATATTTATTCAAGTATTGTACTTTAAAGCATCCAATAATTTTGATTATTTCCTTATATTATCCTGGATTGCCTATCATAGAAACCTCTATTTTGTGAATGGAGATAGTAGCCTCCTTTGATTGACTGCCCATATCTTTAAAATTGGTGAGACAACCAGTCATTCCTCTTTCCCACTATCACGTTTCTGTTGCCTCTTATTCACTGAACTCAGAAGGTATAGATCCCAGTTTATCCATAGTGAAGACTCTATGGACCAGTGAAAATTGAACTGGTGACAAGGAAAGGAAGTTCCTTCCCTGAATCTTAGAAGCAAATGTGTGGGTTGTTTCTTTTCTATTTATCTTCCTAAATTTGGAGAGCCTAAAGTTATACTTAAAGACCCCAGAAGGAAGAGCTATGGTGACCTGTTTTGCCAGCTAACCCAACATGGATGTCCTGAGAACTGAATGTGTTGGAGGCTTGAGATGTAATGCTCAGGGAGAAACTGAGGCAGTATCACACATTGAAAATTAGGTAATGCTTTATTGATGTTGAGAGTTCAGAATCCATAGCTATGGATCAGGACTGCTGGGACTCATGTCACAAAGCACGCAGTCCAGGCTAGAGAGTTAGACTGACAGCCATGTCAGCTGACTGAATAGTACAAAGTATTCAGCATTTCATTGGTGGAGAACACGATTTTTATAATCTCTATAGCCCAGGGAGACAAAGAACTCATGGGAACAGCTAAGCATATCTGGTGTCCAAGGAAACCATAAATTCAGTTCTGGCAGGTAGGGAGTGAAGCATCCCTGAAACAGAAACTGGGCAAAGAAGACTACTAGTCTGGGTCATACAGATAAGGGGTAGGTCAAGGCTGACCATCTGGAGGTTTTATTACTCCTTTGGAATGTGAGTCCAATTATTTCTGAAGGTCAGGAAGTGAGGATTGCTATTTTGGGGCAGCACAATTAAGGGAGACTGAAATAGCAACTGAGGGAAACTGAGATAGCAACTGAGGCACAACAGAGAGAGAGGCAGGTTTTGGATTTGAAACTGGTATTGTGCTCCTTGGGGACCAAGATAAACTATGAAATCATCTTCCCCTTCCCCAAAGACTAAAATTTTGCAAAGAGAGGATTAAATCTCCCTCCAGTCAGGAGTCCAAGGAGCTCCGATTAGACCCTTAATTAGAGGCCCTTAAGAACAGCTTCATTTTAAGTGAACTGGGAATGCCCAGATAAGCCTGAATTACATAACGTTAAAAAAAATTTTTTTTTTTTTTAAAGCAAGACTGGGTGAAGCAAAAAGGGGAAGGACAAATAATAGAGGGCCAAATGAAGTAATATGACCATAGTATCTTGGAACCCAGGATTCAGTGCAGGATTTAATTGGTTTTAAGAATTTAAGTAAGGTTTTTGTTACCATTCCCCAACCTGTCTTAAGTGGTCAGGCTGCCTAAAGACAAACTCTCCAAGAGACAAACAGTACTGTATAGGAAGCACTATACAGTTGAAATTGGTATTTCTTTCCCCTGCTGTGTGAAAGAATCATAAACATTAAAAGCAGATTGCATTATGAGTCATCTGGCACAGGAGCTGGCTGGCTTTCATGTGCACCTGAATGTTGCAAATGCTCTTATTACTTTTATTTCTCTTCCTTGTTACTTATGTTTGGGGTTTTTTTGGGGTTTTTTGTTTTAAAAACTTCTATGGTTGGATTTGTGACCCAAATTTGTTAGAAATAAGACCCCAGACTCAATTTCAAGTGTGTGGTGTTTTATTGAAAGAGAAGGTCTTAGGCTTTGATTTGAAGCGGGCACATTCCCTGAGAAGGAGAGCTACATTACAAAAGCCAAAGGAAGCTTTTCTAGGTTAGTCTCCTCCATTTATTGGCTAAAGGCACAGTTTCTGGGGCACTAGGAACGCCCCAGGAACGCCCTAACCATTGTGTCTAGATATGTGTTATTACTCCCCTATGGTGAAGAAGATACTTCTTTAAGTATTAAGCTTAAGCAAGCGAAATATAGAAAAGCCTTCTCCCTGTCATTGACCCCCACACAGTATAAGTCAGTTTCTAGCACGGATCCCCACCCCCACTCCTTATCAGAATTCTGCAGCCTAGTCAGTTTCTCCTGAAAGCTCATGAAAGGTCAGAGATTCTTCTTATCTTACATTACCTGGAAACTTACATTCTGTGGAAACATAGCTTTTCAATATTTTTCATTGTCTGCTCAAGGTTTCTGAGGAATTGAATTTTAATTATGTCGTGGAAACGTAACCCTAGTTTATCTCTCACATATTTGAGCTCCTTGTAGGCTTCCTGAGGGCAGATAGTTTTGGTTTTGCCAGAGTATCCCCCATAAGGGGTTGCAGCCCAGGGCCCACTTTAAACTAAATATTTAGCTAATGAAGGTAAGGAATGTGGAGCAATTAAAATCTCTTATCTGTTATTCCTTATTTACTCTCTATAGACCCTCCATTCTGACTTTTTATTTGTCTTTTTGTAATAGGTCTTATTTATCTCCTTCCCTAAATTATGGTCTTTCTTATCTTTCTTTTTTTTTAATTCACAACCTTGCACGGCTATTAGCTTATTAGTGAAGCCTCAAACTTTCAATATATAAAACCCTCCCAAATTTTCTCTAAGTGCTACCCTTATAGACCAGTCCATTTATTTTTTGGCATAATGAAGTCTCTTGTGACTTCAAGAGAATTTTTTTGAATTCTTTCAATCTGACTACAAACTGACTCTCAAACCTTTCACCAGCAACTAGCATAGTGTCTTTTGCAATATGGTATATGCTTAAGAAATACTTGTTGAATTGAACAAATTTGAATTATATGGCCTCACAATAGAGATTAAATTAAATATCAGGGGCTCTAGCCACAAGATATACTACTGATTACTCAAAAGAGCCACACTACAGTCTGACCTCAATGTACTTTTCTGGGCTTATTGAACATTGCTACCTTTCACACATACTCCAAGCTGGCCATCTAACCTTTTTTATAGGTCCTTCACCTTTAATATTTCATTTTCCATATTGGTGCCTTTGTCCAGGCCACAAGGAAGGAAATAAACATCATTAAGCACCTGTTATATGCCAGACATTGTTCTAAGTACTTTACAATTATTATCTCCTTGATTCTCACAACAACTCAGGAAGGTGGCTGCTATTTTAATCCCCATTTTTACAGAAGAAGAAACTGAGGCAGATAATTTACTTGTCTAGAGTTATATAGCTAGTATGAGGACCAAATTTGAACTCCAGTTCTAGGGCTGTACACTATGGCACTTCCAGTTGTAATGGAAATTCAGTTTCATATACAATTCTCTCTTTTGCTATGTATATAAGAATGCTCACTTTATGTGCTATTTATTAATTTCAGAATAAAAATGACTGTTTCTCTGTATTTCAATTTCTTTTTCTGTAAAATGAGAATTAGGGACTAGGCAAGTTCTAAGGCCTCCTCCAGGTCTATATTCTATGATCATGTAATAGAAATCTTAAGTAATGTCAATCAATCAATCCATACATATTTTTAAGCTCTTATTATCTGCCAGGTACTTTGCTAATTACTGGTGATAAAAAAAAGAGTCAATACTTTTTGTAATTATAATTATAATATAATACTTTTTTGGAAGAATAAGAGGAGAAGGAAAAGAGAAAAAGCAATGCCTACAAAAAGTTATCAGGTAGGATTGTGGCTCTTTTCAACAGTGAGATGATTCAGGCCGGTTTCAATGGTCTTATGGACAGAACCAGCTGCACTCGGGAGAGAGGACTGTGGGGACTGAGTGTGGAGCACAACATAGTATTTTCATTTTTGTTTGCTTGCTTTTTGTTTTCTTTCTCATTTTTTTCTTTTTGATCTTTTTTCTTGTGCAACATGATAAATGTGGAAATATATACAAAAGAACTGCACATATTTAACATAGATTACTTGCTGTCTAAGGGAGAGGACAGGAGGAAGGGAAGGAGAAAAAAATTGGAATCCAAGATTTTGCAAGAGTGAATGTCAAAAACTATACTTTGAAAATAAAAAGATTTTGACAGGAAAAGATAACGATGAATGTTGGAGGAGATGTGGGAAAATTGGGACACTGATACATTGTTGGTGGAATTGTGAATGGATCCAACCATTCTGGAGAACAATTTGGAACTATGCTCAAAAAGTTATCGAATTGTGCATATCCTTTAACCCAGCAGTGTTCCTACTGGGATTATATCCCAAAGAGATCTTAAAAAAGAGAAAGGGACCCACAAGTGCAAAAATGTTTGTGGCAGCCCTTTTTGTAGTGGCAAGAAACTGGAAGCTGAATGGATGCCCATCAATTGCAGAATGGCTGAATAAACTATGGTATATGAATGTCATGGAATATTATTGTTCTAAAAGAAACAATATGATGATTTCAGAGAGGTTTGGAGAGACCTACATGAACTGATGCTAAGTAAAATGAGCAGAACTAGGACATCATTATACACAGCAACAAGACTATATGACAATCATTTTTGATGGATGTGGCTCTTTTCAACAATGAGATGATTCAAACCAGTTCCAATTGTTCAGTGATGAAGAGAGCCATCTACACCCAGAGAGAGGATCGTGGGAACTGAGTGTGGACCACAACTTAGCATTCTCACTCTTTCTGTTGTTTTTTGTATTCATTTTATTTTATTTCTCAGTTTTTTTTTCTTCCTTCTTGATCTGATTTTTCTTGTGCAACAAAATAGCTGTATAACTATGCATACATATATTGGATTAACATATTTTAACATATTTAACATGTATTGGACTAACTTCTATCTAGGAGAGGGATTGGGGTAAAGGAGGGGATAATTTGGAACAGAAGGCTTTGCAATTGTCGATGTCGAACTGATACATTGTTGGTGGAACTGTGAAAGGATCCAGCCATTCTGGAGAGCAATTTGGAACTATGCTTAAAAAGTTATCAAACTGTGCATACCCATTGACCCAGCAGTGTTTCTATTGGGCTTATATCCCAAAGAAATCATAAAAGAAGGAAAGGGACCCACATGTGCAACAATGTTTGTGGCAGCCCTTTTTGTAGTGGCTAGAAACTGGAAACTGAAGGGATGCCCATAAATTGGAGAATGGCTGAATAAATTATGGTATGTGAATGTTATGGAATATTATTGTTCTGTAAGAAACGACCAGCAGGATGATTTCAGAGAGGCCTGGAGAGACTTGCATGGACTGATGCTGAGTGAAACGAGCAGAACCAGGAGATCATTATTCACGGCAACAGCAAGACTATATGATGATCAATTCTGATGGACATGGCTCTCTTCAACAATGAAATGCTTCAAACCAGTTCCAATTCTTCAGTGAAGAAAGCCATATACACCCAGAGAGAGGGATGTGAAATGTGGATTACAATATAACATTTTCATGCTCTCTATTGATGTTTGCTTGCATTGTATTTCCTTTATCTGATTATTCTTTCTTGTAGATACGATTTTTCCTGCACAAAAATGATGTGTGGAAATATGTATACATATATTCGATTTGTCAAGTATTTTAACATAATTAACATGTAGTGGATATCCTGCCATCTAGGGGAGGGGTGGGGAGTAGGGGGGAAAATTTTGTAACAGAAAGCTTTGTAAGGGTTAATGTTGAAGAATTACCCATACATATGTTTTGCAAATAAAAAGTATTAATAATAAAAAAGAGTCAATGTCGAAAAATTATCCATACATATATTTTGTAAATAAAAAGCTTTAATTAATTTTAAAAAAATAAAAATTATCAGGCAGCTTCAATTTTTGTATATTTATGATATGAAGTTATATGTTCAAGTGCAGAAATTCCTTTATTTGATGTCAGCTTTGTTACGTGTATTTGAATTTTTACTTATACAATTGAAATGAAAATCATTATGTTAAAGTTTTTAAATGCATACAATTATTAGAGTTCTTATCATAAAAATAAGATGGATCTCAATGGACTCCTAAGATTCCTTTTCAGTTCTCATATAAAGCCTTCAAATCTACTTGATAGTAAAAGCTGTTTAATAATCAAGCCTCAATGGATAAATTGAAGAAAAATGCAGGGAAAACCTGTAGAAAGTTATGAAAATAATATCAAGGAATACTGGTTTTCTCCTTTATTCTACTGAGTGGTGAAAAAGTAAACGTCAGCAATAGAAAGATGCCATGTTTCTGTGTTTTTGATTCACATGTTCCTTTTAGTAGGTTTGTGAGATTTCTTTTTCATTTCCAAAGAAGCTCAATGGCAGAGTACAGTTGAGTTTTTGTTCTGGATCCAACTCACTATTTTAAGAAACAAAATGAAATTAAAACTCTTTGCTTGACTAATTACAACAAAGACATTACTGGGTCAATAAGCAAAAACCATTTCTATAAAGTGTATTGCTTTAGAAATAAGGGACTTGAAATGTTATATGCTAATATGAGCAGTGATGGTTACCCAAGCAAAAATAATGTAACATACAGAACTAGTTTTCAACTTCAGTTGGATACCTGCCTAGAAAATTGAAGGAGGAATTGGCCCTGATGATACTGCTGTAATGGTAGGAAGAAAAAAAAGTAACATTGGTAGCAAATCTCTAAAGTTGCTGACAGGTTCAATATGTTCCACACAATTTTTCTTTCATGTCATCTTACTAGATTGTTATGATAAAAAGGATGGAATACCTGAATCATACTTTTTACAAAATTCCATAGTATATAATTTTCTAGGACTATCAAACAAACAAAATAGTAGTAATAAATAGCTAACATTTATGTAGCATTTTCTATGCTAATTTGTTATTATTGTTCGAAAGTTTCAGTTATATTTTCCTGATTCCAATTGGGGTCTTGCTTTTTTTTTGGACAAAAAGTACTGAACAGTTTGCCATTTCCTTCTCCAACTCATTTTATAAGTAAGGAAACTAAGGCAAAAGAGTTGCATAGGATCACAGAGTGAATAAAATTCTGAGGCTGTATTTGAACTCAGGTCTTCCTAATTCCAGGCCTGATGCTCTTTCCACTGCTCTGATAATGAGAAAGGCATAAAAACCTAGGTATTTTCATAGATTCTTGCTGAGTGACTTTAGGCCAACCATATTGATGGTGTCCTTGGTAGCTGAGCAGATCATAAAGAGGGAGAGGACCTGAATTAGTGTAAACAATTAGGAAGCCAGGCTACTCCCAGAGATGAGCTGGGAGGCCCTTGGTTCTTTTCCTGATTCTATTCCTTACATTAACAAAATTATCATGACTCCACAATTACTGTATCCAATCAGAAGACCAAATTATGTCAAGCTCCTAGATTATTTTTCTCTTATAAAAGAACTTTCTGGTACCCTGCTTCTTGGCTAACTCCTTTTAGGATTAGCCCACCTACTTCAATGGTGTCTTACCCATTGTTAATTGCAAATTCACTAGGGAATTTTTTCCCAAGTTTTTCCCCTTGTTAATCATTAAACTCCCTTTTGAAAATTAACCCATTGCTAAGCAGTGTAATGAAATCTTTGCCTCTAGATTTGAAGATAGTCTAAACCTACAAATTCTTTTGAGACACTTTGCAATACTGGATAAAAATCCTAATATATTTTTGAGTTTTAACTCCCATATCCCAACATTTGGTGGCTCATATGGGAAGAGTCCTGGAACCCCAACATATTTGGGGGGTTGGTGCTTCTATACCCTTGTGCCTCATTAATATCACCGTTGAGTATCCCAGATTAAAGCTTTTTATTTTTTAACTTTCTATATCTGTGAAAAGAGTTGATATATCAGAGAACCTTTTACTGAAGAAATCACAGGTCTACACTTCCCCCACTAAAAAAATTGGAAAGTTATGACATACTCCATTAACTCTTTGGCTAATTTTATTTAATTATGAGAACTAGAACTAATTTTGTACTATAGGACTAAAACTTTCTCAGGATGTGTCTAAGTGCTTTGTGTATCTGCATGTTTACATGATGTTTTCTTGTGGGTGGCTTGTTCTGTTTACACCCTAGCTAACTATTATTTTAATGTCAGGTTACTAATGAGGATAAATGAAAGTGTTCTATAATTAAGTCAGTTCCAGTTAGGAAGACTTGCCAACTAGAAATGTATCCTTCAATACAACATTCTTAATCAACAGAGCATGTAGCTCTGTGATAGTTTATTTTTGTCATTATGTAAGCTTCGTTTTTGTTATATTGCATGGTATATGTAGGAATGAAAATGGAGATATCTATGTTCAGTAGTCTTGTATTTTAAATATTTAAATCAATACTTCAAAGATCCTTAATTTTATTATGAAAGATAATCCTTCTTCACACAGTCCTATATCTCAACTCTTCTATGTCTTAGTATACAAGTGAAAAAAAAAAAAGTCATCAATTGCTGACCTCTCAATACTAATGATTTTTTCCTTAGTCATCCTTGACTGCTTTATGGCATTTGGCATTTCTAAGTCACATTCTCCTAAATACTTTTTCTTTGAATTTTTATGACACTGCTCTCCTCCAGTTGACTCTTTCTCCATGATATGCCCACTGAATGGGACTGACTGGGTGAAGTTTTCTCAGTCTATGAGACTAGGCCTAAGTCACGTGATCCCTATTCCCGGAAGTCTTTAGAGCCGGAAGATGAGGTCTTGGGCCCCAGGTTGCAGGAAGTTATATGATCTCAAGGCCTAGAGGTCTCTAAGGGCCAGGCCCTAAATCAGTGACAGGAAGTGATATGACCCACAGGAAGCAGACAATATTAGTGACCATTGATCAATGATGGTTACTTCCTTTTAGTCTATCCAATGAAAAGGCTTGGGTCTTTTGCTATTTAACCAATTACTACTTCCTACTGGTCAGGTCTGAGCACATGTTGGGAGCTGAGGTGTCTCCCAGGTGTGTGTCTGGGCTTCTCCCTGCAGGGACTAAATTAAATGCTTTCTTTTTGTACCTGAAGATGTCTCTGATTAGTTAATTTGGGAAAGGGGGGTCTAGCACCCATCCCCCACACCACTAACTGATCCCCAAGGTTTTGTCCTGGCCATGTTTTTCTTTTTGCTCTATACTTTCTCATTTGATGATCTCATCATATCCCATTAGATGAAATCATCATTTATATCCAGATTATCCTGGTGATTCCTGGATATGTGTGTGTATACACACACACACACACACACACACACACACACAATGTGCATACATGCACATGCATTCTCAGGCACACAAATGCCCTTTGGACATCTTGAACTATATATAGCATAGATGTGTCAGACTTAACATAGCGAAATAGAAATCATTGTCTTTTTCTCCCAACTGTTCCCTTTTCCCAATTTTCTAAGACTGTCAAGAATACAACTATGATTCCAATCATCTAAACCCTCAATTTCAATGATTTTTCTCTCTTAGCCCACACATTCAATCCATTGTCAAACTTTGTTTCTGTACTTGAAACATTTCTTGTATACATCTCCTTCTTTCCACTATATATATCTGTATATATGTGTGTGTGTGTGTGTGTGTGTGTATATATATATGCATATATATATACACACACATATATACATAAATGTGTATTTATATACATTTATGAGCCCAACAATTCTGAATAGAAGAAGAGTAGATTTGGCCAAGGAAAAAGCAAAGCTTCTACTCCAACCTTCCCCTAAGGATGTTCCTATGTGGTAAGTGGTAAGGAGTCATACTTGTTCCAATTTCTAGAATTCAATCCCTTCTCAACTCACTTATAATTTATAGGCAATCTCTGTGGGACATGACCAGATTACTCTGGCCTATCCAAACACGATTCTTGTTTTAAGGCCTTTCAGTCTTTAGTCTAAATCAGGATTTCTTAACCTTTGTGTCATGGACTCTTTTTGTAGTATAGTGAATCCTATGAGCCCTTTGTCAAAATAATTTATGAAATTGAATCTACATTCATAATTTAAAGAAACACCAAATTTCATTTCAGTTAGTAACGATAAAGATGTAATTTTTTTTTCCTATCCAAATTCACAGACATCTTGAAATCTATGACTACTTGACTGTTCGTTCCCCTTTGGTGTCTATGGACCCCAGGATAAGATTCCCTATTTTAGGACTTATGAGTGATGGTTTGAGAAATGTTCTCACCTCATCTAGGTATCAAGCTTAAATGGTATAAGTGGGTTTTGAGCTCACACAAACTTAGAGGGTAGCTAGGTGATGCAGTGTCAAGAATCAGGAAAGATGGGGGTTCAAATCTAGTCTCAGACACTAGCTATGTAATCTTAAGCAAGTAATTTAACCCTGTTTACCTCAGGTTCTTCATCTGTAAAAGAGCTAGAGAAGGAAATGGCAAACCACTCCAGTATTTTTGCCAAAAACCCCAAATGGGGTCACAAAGAGTTAGTCACAACTGATACAACTGAACAAAAATAAGTTGAGGCAATTCTATTGAATAAATTCAGTCATCATGCTAGATGATGTCATTTTGGTACAAAATAAAAATAAAATGTGACTACAAAGAAATATTTCAGTTCTTGAGTGACTTCTAGATAACAGTGCAAAAGAAGAATTTCCCCAAAATGTTTTGGGCAACAATAGAGTAATCAGCATGACTGCATATCACTGAGTCTAGGATGTCCTAGGGTGTTTTATAATAGAATTTTTTTTGCCAGGGCTGATAACTTTTCTCTGGAAAGAATCTAATGACATCTTCATATGCCCAGCAAAGTGTATCCAGTATTTATGAGTATAAATCTTTAAGGTAATAGCTGCAGAGCTGTTGTGTGTTTTTTAGTTAAGCCTTCAGGCAGATTTGCTATTCCCTTGCTTACAATATTTTTATTGCCTTATTGAATAAAGATCTGCCTTTACTGTGTCTTAGACAAAGTTACTGTTCCCATATTACTGTTATTTATTAAAACAAATTTCAAAATGTCATTTTTGTTCAAGATATTTTTTGAGCTCAGGTTAGAAATAACAACTTAATGTTTTATAATTCCCAAAGAACTTTCACATATCTGATTTCAAAGAAATTGAAAAAAAATTAGAAGGACCTTAGAAGTGTTTCATTTTTACTCTTCATTCTAAAGGGAAGGAAGTTCAGAAGGCCTATAGAACTAAAGAGACTTGCTCGAGGTCACACAGCAATAATAAGGGAATCAAGATTTGAACTCAGCTACCTAGATTCTAAATCTAGCCCTTTCCAATACAATATGCTGTCTCTCATTTGAACTGCCTAATAGTGCTATGATTTAACTAGAATATAGATCATTAACTCTATTTTAAGTTAAGAAAACTGAGGCTCCTAAACATTGATCTGAGCTTGCCCTCAGAGAAGCAAAGTAGGAAATCAAGCCCAGTTCTCATTCTCATTCTACTTCACTGAAATATTTCTCAACAAGGTTTTATAAAGCAGGAAATAAAAAACAATTAGATGAATTCCTCTGGAGAATAGTAGACTCTTGACAAATGTTTGATGATTAACTGATTTATTGATAGTTGACTAACAACTCATTATACCTCTGTCTTCTCAGGAGAGAAAAGGAGGATTACAATTACATAATGAGAGATATACTATTGGACATTATAGATTTAGAGCTGAAAGGTATCTTGGAAGCCATTTAGTCTTTTTTTTTAAACTTTTTTATTGTTTTCTTTTTTTCTGGTGTACATTAATTTTTTTAATATATATTTCTTTGTGAGTCATATTGGGAGAGAAATATTACAACAAAAGGGGAAAACCACGAGAGAAAAAAACAACAGATAATAGAAGTGAACATAGCATGTGTTGATTTATATTTATTCTTCGTAGTTCTCTGTCTGGATGCAGATAGAGTTTTCTATCCAAAGCTTATTGGGATTGCCTTGGATCACATTGGAACTGCTGAGAAGAATCAAATCTTTCATAGTTGATTATTGCACAATCTTGCTGTTACTGTGTATACTGTATTCCTGGTTCTACTTGTTTCATTCAGCATCAATTCATGTAAATCTTTCCAGGCCTTTCTAAAATGAGTTTCTTCATCATTTTTATAACAACAATAATATTTCATTAGTTTCACATACCATAACTTATTCAGCCATTTTCCAATTGATAGTCATCCACTCATTTTCTAATTCTTTGCCATCACAAAGAGTTGTTCACAAACATTTTTATGTATGTGGGTCATCCTTTTCCCTCCATTATGATTTCCTTGGGATACAAACCCAGTAATAGTACTGTTGGATCAAATATATAGCCCTTTGGGCATAGTTCCAAATTGTTCTTCAGAATGGTTGGATTATTTCACAACTCTACCAACAATGCACTGGTGTCCCAGTTTTCCCACATTCCCTCCAACATTCATATAATTAATTATCTTTTCCTGTCATGTTAGTCAATCTGAGAGATATGAGGTAGTATTTCAGAATTGCTTTAATTTGCCTTTCTCTAATCAATAGTGATTTAGAGCATATTTCATATGACTGTAGATGGAGAAGCCATTTAGTCTTATTTTCTCATTTTACATACTAAGAAACTGAATCCCAGTGAATTCTCATGAGTATAGGAATAGTGAATAGGAATGTGTGAATAGGAATACCAAGACTAAAATTTGAACCTAAGTCCTTTAACTCCATTATGTGACAATTTGTTTTATTTAATTCTACTGTTAGAAGAGAAGATTTTTTTTTTGGGGGGGAGAAGGATGATGGGAGGACTGAGTGGAGCTTAAAAAAATAACCACATAAAATATTTATTTAATTTAAGATAGAATGAAGATCATGTCAGAAACATTATCTTACTCATCTTCAAATCCTCCCTAATTTTAGCATGATGCCTTGTGCATAATAAATATATAATAAATGTTTGTCAAATTGAACTAAATTATGTTCCATATATTTATCTATGGTAACTTTTGTTACCCCAGAATCATAGACTTAATGACCTTCCTGGTAAAGTGGCTTCTTGCATTTCTTTCTGAAGGTCTCAGTGTCAGAATGGAGTCAGGGTTTTAGAAACTAGAAATGTCCCAACTAAAGATCCTTCCTCTATTTATAACTAAGATGTATAAGGATAACTAGCTATTAGGTTCTAGATTAGAAGAGATGAAAAAAGGGAGACATAATTGCCAGTTTAACCTTAAAGTCTATAGATCCTATCTTGCTTAGATCTCTGAAAGATAAAACATTTGTGTTATATCCTGTTTCAAACTGTCATTTAATATATGGAAGGTCACAAGTCATTAAAAATCTAGGGTATTTTATAGGGCACTTCATAAAGGTGAATCAACCTTTCCACAGTCATAGAACTAGTAAGTATCAAAGACAAAACTCAGATCCAGGTATCTTGGAATCCAAATTCATCAGCATTTACCTTTCCTAATGGAGATATAGTTCTGGGGTGCTCTTCCTCCATGAAACTGCTCCAGGTTTAAAGTCCTCTGTGGGTCAACAGCCTCTCAAAACTACAGCTAATGATCCTTTACCAATTTACTCTTACTAGAAATCCAGAGGAAACAACTGGCTTGAAGAAAAAGCATTTAATGAAATAAGCTATAACTCTAATCCAATAACATAATAAAGAAAAGTAATAACAGAACATCTTCCCCACAGGGTTGGAGAATCTTCTCCCATAGCTGGTGATACAGTGGGAAGAGTCCTGAGTCTGAAGTCAAGAAGAAAAATTCAAATCTGGCCTCATACACTGGCTGTATGACTCTGGGCAAGTCATTTAACCACTATCTGCCTCAATTTCCTCAACTGTAAAATAGGGATATTACAGCCTACTCCACATAAGTTGTGAGGAAATGAAATCATAGAAGTAATTAGAATAGTGGAAAAAATATTTAAATACATTTTTAAAAATAGTATAGTGCCTGACACATAGCAGGTACTAGATGAATATTTATTCTCTCCTATTCCCTCCCATAAAGACATACACCTTCAGTAGGAGAAGGCACAAATAGGAATCACATTTAAGGAATCATGCATAGGGAACACATATTACCAGGGCAGATGCATGGCAGGGTAGTTAACTCATTCCTTCAATGCTGCAGAGCCACTGATTTCTTCTGGCAATGTCATTGTATTTCTGTGAGGTATATGTCATATGAGGTTTTGCTAGGTATCTTCTATGACAGCTTTCTGCTGGTTATGATGTCATAGTTACTTCCTGCTTCTGGGTATTGCATTGCTCCTATTCCCTGCCCCACTCGGATGCCAACTGCTGGATTTAGCTAAAACTTTATACACACACACACACACACACACACACACACACATATATATATATGTGTGTGTCTCCCCCACTAGAATATGAGAGTTTTGAGTACAGGGATTGTCTATTGTAACCTCAATACTTAATAAATGGCTTTTCATATAGTATATACTTAATAAATTTTTTTTGTTCATTCATTTAAAGAAATTTGGATGAAAATATGCAAAGAAAAACAAATAGAATAAAGAAAACAAGTTGCACAATGAAGAGCACAATAATGTTAATTTAAAAAATTAGAACTTGAATAAATGAAGATATCAGTCAAAATATCAAAGCACCTCCTATTTCTTGGCAGAGATTTGATGAACTATACGTGCAGAATGAAACATTGTCAGGGCTACTATGTTAGTTTGTTTTTATTAGTTATACTTTGTGATAAAAGTGTCTTTGGGGCATAAGTTATTAAGAAGTGGAAACAATAATTTTTTAAAGTTGGTAGAATATTTTAATGTAAAAACGATTTTTATTTCTAATGTTTCCTTTTACATAAAGGATGAATTCTTTATGTAAAAGAATAAGGATTTCAAAATCATTCTGGAGAACAATTTGGAATGATGTGCAAAAGGTTATCAAACTGTGCATACCCTTTGATCCAGCAGTATCTTTACTGGATCTGTGTCCTAAAGAGATTATAAAAAAGGGAAAAGGACTCACATGTAAAAAATGTTTGTATCAGTCCTTTTTGTTGTGGCAAGGAATTGGAAACAGTAGATACCCATCAACTGGGGAATGGTTGAATAAGTTATGGTATATGAATGTTATGGAATGTTATTGTTCTATAAGAAATGAACAACAGGACGATTTCATAGAGGCCTGGAGAGATTTACATGAACTGATGCTGAGTGAAAGGAGCAGAACAAGGAGATCATTGTACATGGCAGCAGCAAGATTATATGATGATCAATTCTGATGGGCATGGTACTTCTCAACAATAAGATGATTCAGATTGGTTCCAATGATCTTGTGATGAAGAGAGCCATCTACACCCAGAGAGAAGACTGTGGGAACTGAGTGGGGATCACAACATAACATTCTCATTCTTTTGGTTGTTGTTTGCTTGCATTTTATTTTCTTTCTCATTTTTTTCCTTTTTGATTTGATTTTTCTTGTGTAGCAAGATAATTGTATAAATATGTCTACATTGAATTTAACATATTTTTACCATGTTTAGCATATTGCTAGCTATCTAGGGAAGAGGGTGGAAGGAAGGGGCGGAAATTGGAATACAAGGTTTTGCAGTGGTTAATATGGAAAAATTATCTCTGCATATCTTTTGAAAATTAAAAACTTTAATAAAAAAAGAAGAATCAGAACAAAAATGATAAACCATGATACGAAAAATTAAAATAGTATGCTTCAATCTGCTCCATCGTGCTTCCTCTGCATGTGATCAGCATTTTCCATCATAAGTCCCTTGGAATTGTCTTAAATTACTATATTGATGAGAACTAAGTGTATCACAGTATCATCACATAAAGTTTCTCTTATTGTGAATAGTGTTCTCCTGTTTCTGTTCTCTTCACTCAGAATCAATTCATGTATGTCTTTCCAGATATTTCTGATATCTACCTATTTATCATTTCTTATCAAACAATTGTATTTCTTTACATTAATATATTGCAACTTATTTAGCCATTCCCCAATTGATGGGCATCACCCCAATTTCTAATTCTTTGCCATCTCAAAAAAGAGCTGCTGTAAATATTTTTTGAATATGTGTGTCGTTTTCTTTTTTTTTTATGATTTCTTTGGGATACAGACCTAGTAGTGATATTGCTGGATCAAACAGTATATAGTTTTATAGCCCTTTGAATATCACTGTTTTCCTTGAACTTGTAATTGCATAATTTTTTTTAGAGTAACCTCTTAATTGTAATCACATTATATCAATTTGCATTAAATGTTTCCAGTGAGTAATGTATTGATAGATTTTGGGTTTTGATCCATTGTACAACTACTTTTTCTTTTGATGAGAGATTTTTAAATTTGTTATTATAAGTAATAATTTTGATTAATTTATGTATTTTTCTTATTCTGAATGTTACATGAGAAAAATTTAAAAAATCTGCTGTAACATGTAACCATGTCAACAACTAAAACTAATAAATAAACCAAATTATGTTTCAAAAACAAAGAAACTCCAAAGAATCTATGAGAATCTGTGGTCCTGTAATTTCTATAAGTAATCCCAAGATCCTTTGGGTCTTGTCACTCAAACGAATGAATAGGGAAGGGTAAGAATTTTTGTTTTTAAAAGCTTATTTAGTAGAGCAGCTATTTTTTTATTATTAAAAGCTTTTTATTTACAAAACATATGAGTGGTTTTTCTACATTGACCTTTGGAAAACTTTTTTTTTTATTCCAAGCTTTTCCCCTCCTCCCCACACCCCCCCACTCCTAGATGACAGGTAACTTAATGCATGCTAAATATGTTAAATTCTATGACAAATCCAATATATGTATACATATCTATACATATCCTACTGCACAAGAAATGTCAGATCTAGAAAGAGAAAAAAAAACAACTTAAGAAGGAAAACAAAATTCAGGGAAATATTCACAGAAAGCATTAAAATGCTGTGTTGTGGTTCACACTCAGTTCCCTCAGGCCTCTCTCTGGATGTATATGACTATCTTCATCGCTGAACAATAGGAGCTGGTTTGAATCACATCATTGCTGAAGAGAACCATGTCCATCAGAATTGATCATTGTATAGTCTTGTCGCTGTTTATAATGTTCTCCTGGTTCTGCTCATTTCACTCAGCATCAGTTCATGCAAGTCTCTCCAGGCCTCTCTGGAATCATCCTGCTGGTCGTTTCTTACAGAACAATAATATTCCATAACATTCATATACCACAATTTGTTTAGCCATTCTCCAATTGTTGGGCATCCATTCAGTTTCCAGTTTCTTGCCACAATAAAAAGGGCTGCCACAAACATTTTTGCACATGTGGGTCCCTTTCCCTCCTTTAAGATCTCTTTGGGATACAAACCCAGTAGAAACACTGCTGGGTCAAAGGGTATGCACAGTTTGATAACTTTTTGAGCATAGTTCCAGATTGTAGAGCAGCTATCTTTAACAAGCAAGGGAAGGTGATAAGCAAAAACCTCTCAGATGCCCTAAAAGTTGATGATTTTCTCTCTGTCTCTCTGTCTTTCTCTGTCTGTCTGTCTGTCTTTCTCTTTCTCTCCATATTGTTATCATAATTGGTGATGTTTTTCTAGTCTTTTGCTGGTCCTCCTGACTTCAGAGCTGGTGCTCTATCTGCTGCGCCACCTAAGTGCTCCCAAAACCCCTCTATTTTTAAGGGAAAGCCCAATCATGCTTTCATTCCTCTCTGGCTTCCACCCTTGACTCTTCCAGCTTCTTATTTTGTCATGCTTTTGAGAATATCTGCTCTCCCTAATATTTTCCACTTATCTTTAAGTAAAGTATTTCCCCACTGGAAATAAGTTCCTTGAGGTTCAGGGACTGTCCTTTCGTTTCTATTTGTATTTCCAGTACTTTGCACAGTACCTGACATAATAAACACATTTAATAAGTGTGTGGTCAGTTGACTGGAAATCCACTCATGAATGTAAAGTACAGCCCCTTTCATAGTTGAAAAGTTTGCTTTATGAAAGAAGTAAAATAACCTATTTATGGATAGAAATGCCTACAGGGACCTACTTTCTAAAAGAACTGAAACTCAGCCTTTAAGTTCTAAGGTAAGAGTTATGGCAAAACCCACTTCTCCTTTGGGGAAAGGTTATTTCCTGGAAAAAGTCCAGCTAGAATCCAACATAAAGGGGAGCAGGGAATAGTAGCAATGCAGTGCCCAGCAATATGGCACCTAGCAGAAAGGTGGTCTATGAAAAAGAAATGCCTCATGGGGAAGTATGAGGAACAACAATTCTTTTTCTGCCCCTTCTTGCAACCAAAATGTTCAACTGTGGAAGGAGCAGTATTTTGCATACATCTCAGATTGATTTTATTTTTTTATTTATTTATTTTTTTTTGCTGAGGCAATTGGGGTTAAGTGACTTGCCCAGGGTCACACAGCTGTTACGTGTCTGAGACCAGATTTGAACTCAGGTCCTCCTGACTTCAGGGCTGGTGCTCTATCCACTGCGCCACCTAGCTGCCCCTGATTTTATTTTTTAAAAAACATTTATTTATGAAAAAAATTCCTTTAGTGTCCCTTTTAACAACCAAATAAATGACTAACATATTACAGGGGTGGTAGAACTCTTATGTTATCATGTAAAAAAGGAAGCAGGGGGGCAGCTAGGTGGCACAGGGGTTAGAGCACCAGCCCTGAAGTCAGGAGAACCTGAGTTCAAATCTGGTCTCGAACACTTAACACTTCCTAGCTGTGTGACCCTGAGCAAGTCACTTAACCCCAATTACCTCAGCAAAAAACAAAAACCAAAAAACCAAACCATCAAATAAATAAGAAGGAAGGAGGGAATGCTCCATTTCCTTCCTTTCTTTCTTTCTTTTTCTTTTTTTTAAATTAAAGTTTTTTATTTACAATATATATGCCTGGGTAATTTTTCAACATTGACCCTTGCAAAACTTTCTGTTCAAATTTTTCTCTCTCCCCCACCTCCTCCCCTAGATGGCAGGTAGTCTAATACATGTTAAATATGTTAAAATATATGATAAATCCAATATACGTATATAAATTTTTACAGTTATCTTGCTGAAGACTGCTCCATTTCCTACCCAGATAAAAAGCCTCTTAAACTACATGATGTCATTTAGTAAAATCCATCTTTCTTTCCTTTCAGGTTGCCCTTAATGTGTATTTCAGCCAGATTTCACCAATAGAGCCATAACTGGGAATTCAGGTACTTGTGACAAATTTAGACAAGCAGGAAGGGGACAAGATAGATGAAGAAGGACAACATAGAAACATTCCATATCTTTTTTCTCCTTCCTTATTTCCCTCATTCAGTTTTGAGATGGCACAAAACTAAATCAATCTATCGTCATCAATGAAGAGAATGTATCTTATTTGGAGGGATTAATAAAGGAGTAAATAATAGATCATAGAAGCATCTCATTGGTTGAAAATTCTCTTCTTGTATTGGAGGTGAATTGACAATGATTGATATTTTTTCAGCGGTACTGGACAAAAAATAGTTGTCTTAACATAGACTTACAAAAGTAAAATGTTACTTGAAATAATGATTTAGCAGTCAGCTAGGGATAGAAATGAATGGTTTAAGAGAAGAAATTGAAAAGTGATTGAGGTTAAGAGCTTAAACATTAAGTTAAAGAGTTAAACATTAGAACTGACAAAGTAATTTACATTCCTAATAAGCAATATAGACTGTTAATTTCATTATCTAACTAGGAGTAGGTACTCATCATAGCAAGTTGTAATGTGCAGGAAAGAGACTTAAATTTTAGATCTGTCCCTGGTGACACATTAAGTGTTCATTTTTAGCTCTGCTACTGAAAAGAATAAGATTGGTGTTATAGCTGGAAGGGAAAAATTGTATTTATATCCAGGGTCAGCAAATTTAATATTCTGAGGACTATGAACAACCAGTCAGAGCTTAGTTAGTTTTAGCTTTTCCAAGGGATGGTTTGGAATATATAATACACTGAAAAAATTAAGTTAGCTGCAGTTTCCAAGTGATTGCAGTTCCTTTTGAAAAGCACAAATGTAAAACAACCATTAAAATGTAGATTCACTTATTGATTTACTCCATGATGGGATAGAATCTTCAACTACTCAATTATAATGTGGCAGCTGCAGAGAAGACTGCAGGGGCTACACAAGAAAAATATGGGGACATTGATTAGTTTCCTGCCTCCCACTTTAATTTCTTTCTGTCAACTTCATGGGTTTAATGATGCAAAAGGTAGTAAATCTTAAGTAAATCCCCATGTTCTAAAAGCATTTGTTAAGGGCCTTTTTGTATGGAGCACTGGGGTTAGGACTATCATACATACCCTTCCTCAGGTCATCCAAAGGCACTTTTCTCCAGCTATTCTCCCTGAAACCACTAAAAGAACAATTCACTAACTTTGAGATCTTGTCATTCCAGCCACCTGAGTACTACATGACAAGTTATTTTTTCAAGAAAACATGGCACCAAGAATGTTTGTGGCAGCCCTTTTTGTAGTGGCTAGAAACTGGAAACTGAATGGATGCCCATCAATTGGAGAGTGGCTGAATAAATTATGGTATATGAATGTTATGGAATATTATTGTTCGGTGAGAAACGATCAGCAAGATGATTTCAGAGAGGCCTGGAAAGACTTGCATGAACTGATGCTGAGCGAAATGAGCAGAACCAGGAGATCATTATACATGGCAACAACAAGACTATATGATGATCAATTCTGATGGACATGGCTCTCTTCAACAATGAAATGTCTCAAACCAGTTCCAATTGTTCAGTGAAAAAAGCCATATACACCCAGAGAAAGGGATATGAAATGTGGACCACAACATAACATTTTCATGCTCTCTATTGATGTTTGCTTGCATTGTGTTTCTTTCTCTGATTTTTTTTTCTTGTAGATACGATTTTTCTTGCACAACAATGATAAGTGTGGAAATATGTATACATATATTCGATTTGTCAAGTATTTTAACATAATTAATATGTAGTGGATTTCCTGCCATCTAGGAGAGGGGTGGGGAGTAGGGGGGGAATTTGTAACAGAAAGCTTTGTAAGGGTTAATGTTGAAGAATTACCCATACATATGTTTTGCAAATAAAAAAGTTTTAATAATAATAAAAAAAGAAAACATGGCACCTTCTTCTACTGTTGTGTGTATAAGTGTATCTATCCTATTAGGAAAGTGAATGAATCAGTCTGTCAGTAAATGAATAGATTCTGTGTCCCTTGAAACTTCAGCTTCAGTCTAAAATCTTTTTATTTGTCCTGAGCTCTTGGGGAAATCTCCAGGTAGAAATTCTCTTCAATCAATGATCCAGTTAAACAGTTCCCCTGTAACTAGATGTCTCAGTTGCCTGAGGTTTTTAGAAATTAGTTTCACCTAGCCCAGTTTCCAGCAGTCTTTAGTTAAATATAATATTTGGTTGTAAATAACTTTGTATGCTCAAAGGTAGGATAACATGTAAGATTTTTTATAATCTAACTCTATCTTTATTTAAGTAAAGGATGGAGCCTTTTAGGATTAGCAAAGCTTTTGAAAGTATCACTAGACTTGCAGTTGGGAAGACTTGGGTTGAGTCCTGGCTCCACCATTTGCAGTTGAAAAACTAGTTATCAGCAATAATATGAGAATTAATATTATTGAGCTCCAATTGACTTTTAACTAAAAGTCTATATGGTCTATATGACCATCATCATATAGAATTAAAACAGTTTAGACTTAATACTTAACATCTTTGAGTCTCAGTTTCCTCTTTTATAACATGTGTAACACGTAAAAAAATGGAGACAATAACAGGTTTAGAGTCAGGTCAACCTGACTCTAGAAACAAAACTTGTTTCTAATTTTGTACACTGGGAGTTTCTTATCCCAATGAACCGATAAGTCCATAGCCTATGACAGAAAGGGGGTTAGTGATGGGGGAAGTAGTAAAGCCTTGAACAAGTTAATCTCCCTGAGACTTAGTTTCCTCATCTGTAAAATGGGGATCATAATATCCACCTCTATATCCACCTCTCTCATGGTATAATTATTTTATGAATCAAATTCTATATGCCTGCAGAAAACTTCACAATTGAAAAACTAGTAATCAGCAGTAGTATCAGAATTAATATTATTGAGCTCCAAGGACTTTAATTCCATGACCATCATCATATATAATTAGACTGAACTAATCATCATTAACCTTGCACTATTTTTTTAATTCTAATTTATTCCTAGTAGGTTATGATAGTGATAATTGAGAATTACTGCCAATTGAGAATCACAAACCAGAAACAATAGAGAACTAACTTCAGATTAGGAGACATGACCAGATTTTGCCATAGAAAATTACTATTAAGATCAGGGATATGGAGAATGGCTGAATAAATTATGGTATATGAATGTTATGGAATATTATTGTTCTGTAAGAAACAACCAGGAGGACGATTTCAGAGAGGCCTGGAGAGACTTGCGTGAACTGATACTGAGTGAAATCAGCAGAACCAGGAGATCATTATACACAGGAACAACAAGACTATATGATGATCAATTCTGATGGACATGGCTCTCTTCAACAATGAAATGTTTCAAACCAGTTCCAATTGTTCAGTGAAGAAAGCCATATACATTCAGAGAGAGGGATACGAAATGTGGACCACAACATAACATTTTCATGCTCTATATTGATGTTTGTTTGCATTGTGTTTCCTTTTTCTGATTTTTTTTGTTCATGTAGATACAATTTTTCTTGCACAGCAATAAGTATGGAAATATGTATACATATATTCGACTTGTCAAGTATTTTAATATAATTAACATGTAGTGGACTTCCTGCCATGTAGGGGAGGGGAGGGGACTAGGGGGAAAATTTGTAAAGGAAAGCTTTGTAAGAATCAATGTTGAAGAACTACCCATACATGTGTTATGCTTTAAAAAAAAGAATAAGCATTAATAAAACATGTATATATAATTTTAAAATAAAGATCAGGGATATGCCAAATTACTACTCTGACCTTTAATTAGATCCTTCATCTTTAAATTGGGAATGATAATGCTTGTATTACCTGCCCAACAGTATTGTTATCATTTATTTAGTTAAGAAGAATTTATTACTTCCAGTCAAAATGTCTGCCTGAGCAGAGGCAAAGGACTCAACTCCCATAGATCAAGTTCAGCAAAAAACCTGAAGTTCCTATAAACCAGAGTAATGATCAAGAAAGCTGAAGAATAATAAGTGACTTGTTCCACCCCAGAAAAGCACAAAAAGCTAGCTAGCTAAAAGATCACAGACTGTAAGTCAAATGGATGCTTAGCAAAGGCAGCACCAGAGTAGGGGTCAGAGACATGTAGCTTGCAAGGCCCTATGTCTGAAGGTGGCAAAAATGGAAGATTCCAATCCCAAGAAGAGGAGCTTAGATGCCTAGGGGAATGGTAGGACAAGTAAGGTGTGTCAGGGCTTTCAAGATCCCTTGTATTCTGTTCTAGGATTCCATAAAAGGTACTGAAGGTACAGATCTCTGAACCTTAAAGATCTATAGAAGCCTAACTTCAGAAATTGGAGATCCACATTAAAACCCAGGAAACCTAGGCTAAGACCACAAAGGGCTACCTATTTCTCCCACAAGTGAAGCAGAGGGTAGAGCCTTTTCCTAGATCAAAGACCAAGTTCAAGAATTAAGGCTGGAAATATGAGTAACATAAAAAGACACTGATCAGAATAAATATTTTAGATCTAGAGATCTCCCCAAAGAAAAGAGAGTAAATTTGTAACAACTATAAGCAGACATTTAAAGTCTCAAAATGGGCTTTCCACAATAACTTCTTTTTTAAAAGATTAATTGTTTTATTTTTTTCTGGTTATACATGTATATTAACTTTTAAAATACACATTTTAAAAAATAAATCATGTTGGGAAAGAAAAATCAGAACAAAAAAGAAAAACTATGAGAGAGGGAAAAAAAAACAGAAAAAAAGTGAATATAGCATGGGTTGATTTACATTCAGTCTCCATAGTTCTTTTTCTGGATGCAGGTGGTGTTTTCTAGCCAGAGTTTATTGGGCTTGCCTTGGATCACTGAACCACTGAGAAGAACATAGTTGTACAATCTTGTTGTTACTGTGTATAACATATTCCTGGTTCTATTTGTTTTGCTTAGCATCAGTTGATGTAAATCTTTCCAGGCCTTTGTAAAATCAGCTTGTTCACCATTTTTATAGAACAATAATATTCCATTAATTTCATAAACCACAACTTATTCATCCACAATGACTTCTTGAATACATAGAAGAAGCAAGCAAGATACAAAACATGAAATAAAAGTTTTGCAGGAAAGAATTCAAAGGAAAATAGCATAAAAGAGAAAAAAAATCTTACTCAAGTGACTGACTTCCTGAAAACTAGTGAGAGCTTTATAAGATTCTGGAGTCCTTATCCTAATTCCTATTTTCTCAAGAAACCTTGCAGCCGTTACATTTTGATCACAAGGGCTTAGGGATATTCTTGAGGCATTGGAAATATCTTTCTATTTCCATTGGCTTGAGGTGCCATTCCAGTGTATTTCCCCTTGTATTAGCCATCAGTTACAGTTACTATTTCCCTTACAGCAGTACCTTCCTGTGATTAGCACCTTAGTATCATTTACCAAATTGCCATCAATTGTATTTCACAAAAATGAATTTACTAAAAAGCTATAACAAAATAGAAGTTAAAAACATTTTGCCCACATATATGCATTGAAGGATGCATTCTTCTGTATTCTGCTTTGCTCTCTCAAATACAGTAAACTCAACCTTAAAGCAATTTCTAAAAAGCATTCGCACCCTTTCTCCCCAATGCATTTTCAAATGCATTAGAACTGATAAAGGAGCCTGTCACTCCCTTTTGGCTGCCTTTGATAGATAACTATGCTGGATCTAGCAGGGAAGTTGCTCAGGACTTCATTCCTTGTACTTGTACTCGATATCCTGAAATTCTGTTAGCTCATTCTGAAATAAATGGCTTTCAAGTCTTTATGATGAAAATACCAGAGCTGAATAGGAATGCAAACATAAGAGTGAGGAAAAAAACCCAACCCCCCCCAAAACCAACCCTTGTTAATTATTCAGCAATTGGAAAAAGCTGTATGATAATACCATATAAACATTTTAATAGAAACATGTCTCTTTAGAAACTTAATTTTTTCAATGGGGTATCTAGTGAATTAAATAAGAAAAACAAATGCCCCACTCATTTAAAATGCCCAGACATGTAGAAACAAACCTGGATAGGATGGGGACAAGATTGAGAAGAAGGATAATACCTGAAAGAGAATAGATGAAAATAAAACAAATTTCCTGATCCTGAAAAAAGGGGAGGGAAGAGAAGCAGAAATAAAGAGAAGGGGAAAAGGATAATACCTGAGAGAGAACAAGTTGAAAGCAAAACAAATTTCCTGATCCTGGAGGAAGGGAAAGGAAAGCAAGGAGATGGGAAGAGAAGAGAAAAGCAGTGTCCTTAAAGGAATACTCTTCAACGTTTCTCTCAGGGAAGGGAAGGAAATGAAAGAAAAAAATCTAGAATCCAAAGGGGTGCCTTAGATTGCCTCTTAGACAAGAGTTTGAGGAGGTTATAGAAGAATTGCAATAATGAGGCAAAAAAAAAAAAGATTGTTGAAACATTAAACAAATGCATAGAAAAAAAACAATAAAAAATTGGGAAGAAAGCACAGAAAAAGCAGGACAGTTTTGAAAATAACATGTAGTATGTAACCTATGTGAAACTGCTGACTTTCTTAGGAGGAGCATTCAAAATTGTCTTTACATGTAATTGGAAAAAATAAAATACTACTTAAAAGAAAAAAAGAAAGTAACATGGAATTTATGTTACTTTAAAAAAAACAAGTAATATAAAATGGATGTGGAGAAGAGTAGTGTCAATAAAAACAGAGACTCTCAGAGTAAGAAAAAGCAAAAAGGGGTTTATTATGATCTCATGAGAAAGGGCATCTTCAATATGACAAGGTGTTTGTCAGCAAAAAGGATGTCAAGCATAACTTTGAAACAGAAGATTAAATAACCTAAGCACAGAAGGCCTCGAAGCCAGGGATCCCCGCCCTTGCTGGCCTTTTTGGGAGAAGCCAGGCTAACATTCTGGGAAATCTAACCCAGAAACAAAATAGCAGTCAATAATAATAAACTCAGTATAAGTTTCTCTAGAGAACTGATATATAAGCAGGTATAATTCAAAGCTATCATCACCTTTAAAAAAAAAGTACTTAAATGCTAATTTAAAAGTAGTGGGAAAACAGGAGGGGATAACACTTGCAACTTTTAGCTATAGCTGTATTTGTTATTATGAAGTCTCAAGTCAGAATTAAGGCTATTTTCCCATGAGAGTGTCTTTCCTCAGTTAATTCCTGACATGGAGATTCATGAATTCATTTACAATCCTTTTTGTATTCTGTTATGCACATAGAAATTTTTGTTTCAGTTTATAATAAAAATTATTTTTTAAAAAATGTTTTTAAATCAATCATCCAACAAAAAATCCAAGTATTTATTAAGCAGCTAGCCATTGTGCTAGGCATAATTATGATGCTGGGGATGATGAGATGTGGGGGCTGAACCCAAAATATATATTGGGGTTTTAAGCTAGCATGGTGAGATGTCTCAAAAGAATTTGTAGGCTTAGACCGTCTCCAAATCAAGAAGCAAAGATTTTATTACACTGTTGTAGGAGGCTAAATTCCAAAAAAAAAGAGTTTAGAGAAAGACAGCCCCAGTGGAACTCGTCATTAACAAGGAGAAAAATCCCATAATAAGGAGACCAACTGAAGTTGTGAACTGATCTAACCACTCTGGAGAGCAATTTGGAACTATGACCAAAGGGTTATCAAACTATGCATATATATCCTTTGATCCAGCAGTGTCTCTACTGGGTCTGTATCCCAAATAGATCATAAAAAAGAGAAAAGGACCCACATGTGCAAGAATGTTTGTGGCAGCCCTTTTTGTAGTGGCAAGAAACTGGAAACTGAATGGATGCCCATCAATTGGAGAATGGCTGAATAAGTTATGGTATATTGATGTAATGGGACTCTGTGTCTCCCTGATCTTTGTGGAGGGTGGGTCACCTGGCCTGGGGAAATTCCTAAAAATAATCCCCACCTACCTGAATCTTCCTTGGGAAAACTACCTGATTTCCCACAGGAATTTCCTACCTCCAATTAATCTGTGAATCACTTTTGTCTGGGGAAACAATGACCATCTTTATAGATTAGAAAATTATCCCTTAATTGCTCCCTAGACCCAAACCATAGAAGGCTAATAAAAAAAGACTCTGTACCCCAAAACTTTGCTAATTCCTATCTTGAATAGCCTACTGAGGGAAGTTGTTTCTCAGTGAAAATAAGCCCTTTTCTTTTTTCTTTATTTATTTTTCCCAAAAAACTTGGCCTGCAGATCGGGACTGTGAATTCTTTTGCAAAAACCTGCGACACCAGCCTGGGGACTCCATTGCTGTTAGGTTCTCTCTCATCCCTCAACATTTCTCACACCTCAACATTTGATGGCCTGTACAGGAATTCCTGAAATTTTACATCCTCCTGGCTGAGGTAAGCCTCCCCTTGCCTCTGTTATCTCTATTCTATAGCAAAGGACACCCAAACATCTGGAAAGGTTTGGGCTGTTGGGAGTTCTACGCTCAGCAGACTTCCATGATTAGGGATTCCTAGACTAGGAATTCCTGTGTTTTTTTAGCAGAAGTCCCTTTAATCAGAGAATTTCTGTCACCTCTCTCCCTCTCAGAGAGGACAGGGTGCTATAGAACCCGGAAAAATCTAAGATTTATGGCAAAAAAAAATGGGACAATCCACCTCTGCTTCTACCCCTAAGAATTCTCCCTTATGTTGTCTCTTAAAAACAGACAAATTTGGTCTGAAAGATGTCAAGACTAAGAAACTCATTTACTTTTGCAATGCTGCCTGGCCTCAATATATTTTGGGGAACCAGGAAAAACAGTCCATTAATAGCTCAATTAACTATAGTACTATACAACAGCTTCATTTGTTTTGCTGAAGGCAAGGCAAGTGGACTGAAGTTGCCTATGTCCAAGCCTTCATGGCCTTGTCTCAAGATCCTAAATTAAGACAGCACTACAGGATGGTAAAATTTACTGGAGGGGAATTGAAAATACTGATCTTTTGGATGACCCTCTCCTTTTCATTCCTTTAGGGTCATAGGATCTGCTCCCCCAGGCAGAACTTGTCAAGAAGTTCTTCCAGAACCCCTTCCAGAACCACCTCCTTATCAAAGACAGGACCTTATGTCTCACAATATTTCTTTTAATTCCGTCCCCCTCACCTCCTGAACCAGATCCTGAGACTTCCCAGCCCCCACTCCTCACTCCCTCTGTTACAAGGAGTGAGACCCCCTTTTCTCCTCCTGAGGATCCTGATTCAGCCACCCCTTCTAACCTCTGCTCCCTGGAAGAAGCAACAGACTCCCAGGGACAGACATTCAGGGTACAGGTACCTTTTTCTATGTCAAATTTCTCCCAGATTAGGGAAAGACCCTGAGGACCCCACCAAATTTATTGAGGGGTCTAAGGCCAATATCCTCCAATTTGATCTTTTCTGGGGAGATGTTGCAATCTGCCGCAGATATTTAAAAAAAAAAAAAAAGGAAGAGGAAGCTGCAGAAGCCAGCTCCAACTCAGATGTTAGAAACAGCTTTTGGAGTCTTTAATAATAGGGACCAAACTGCAGCAGAGGAGGAAGACCACAGAGTTAAAGTGAGAAACAAAGAATAGGCCAAATTTTGGCTGCTGCCATATCTGGGAAACCTAAGAGTTCATGCTTCAGGTGTCATGGACAGGCCTTTGGGTCCCAAACTGTCCTTGGAGGAAATCCCCTGGCCCTTGGCCTGAGTGCAACTAAGAGGGGTACTGGAGGAGAGACTGCCCAGAGAGGGGTAGAGCCGCCGCCTCAGGCCTGGCCCTACAGTCTCCTCAGGACCAGGAGTGGCGGGCCCCAAGGTTCGGCCAGCACCACTCCTTTTACTCCATCATGACAGCCGAACCCTGGGTATCTTTGGATGTGGCAGGTAAGGCCATTGAATTACTTTTTGATATGGGGACTTCTTTTTCTGTCTTGCTCTGGCACTCTGGTCTCACCCACTCCCCCCATAGGATAATGGGGATTGAAAGGAAACTTAAGAATGGTTTTGAGACTTTCTCTCTGCCCTGCTAGTTTGGTGACTTATTGTTTAGCAGCCATTGGAGATTCTTAACCTCTACAGGGTTCAGAGCATTTTAGAAGCCAAAGGGCATCAGTGGCTTGCTGGCGGGAGGCTTACTAGATATCAGGCTCTCCTGTTAGATACCCCTGACCTAATTCTCTGGGTGTCACACCCTTAGCTCTGACATTGCTCCTTGACAACAGTCAGGTGACATCATTCATAAGTGTGAGGAAGGAAGCTTTAGATTCTTTCTACTCTGGCCGACCTGACTTGAGGGACATTCCTCTTGACAACCCAGATAGTGAATGGTTTACAGATGGGTCAAGTTTTCTTGAAAATGGGGAAAGAAAGGCTCTGTAGTGAGCCTCAATAGTACTCCGGGAGCAAAGCCACTGCCCCCCCCCCCTCATTGCCCTAACCAGAGCTTTGGAACTGGGGAAAGGAGTGAGAGTGAACATCTATACTGACTCCAAATATACTTTTCATGTTTTGTGAGCTCATGGGGCTATATGGAAAGAAAGGAGACTTTTGCTAGCAAAGAATTCTCCTATTAAATATGCAGGAGAAATTCTACAACTATTGCAAGCTGTCCACAAACCCAAAGAAATTTCAGAAGTTTGTAAAGGACACCTGATTCAGGCCAAGCAGATTCAGCTGCTTGTGCTGCTGCTGCCTATTCACTCCTGACTATGGCACCTTTAACCCCCCAGGCTCCCTGATTCTTATAGCCTTCATTTAGCTCACAGGAACAAGGCCTTGCAGAAGAAAGGGGATACACCCTTTCTCCTTCTGGCTGGTTTCAAACACCCTCAAACCAACTTTTAATCCCAGAGGCAAGTCAGTGGAAACTTATTTTTGATCTTCACCAAGCTACCCACTTGGGAAGAAATGCTCTTGAATCCTTTGTGAAATGCATTTTTATTGGTCACACGGTGAGAGAAATAATCAGACGGTCTGTCCGACCTGCCCAGTTTGTGCCCAAGTAAATCCTGAAGGAGCTGTTAAACCTCCCTCTCTCCTGAAGCCTTTCAGAGAAGGGGCACATACCCAGGGGAAGACTGGCAAATAGACTTTACACATATGCTTCCTTGCAGAGGGTTCAGGTTGGTTTTGGTCTTTGTTGACACCTCTACTAATTGGGTAGAAGCTTTCCCCTGTAGGACTGAGAAAGCTCAGGAGGTATTAAAGTGCTTGCTAAAAGAGATCATACCTCGCTTTGGCCTGCCCAGCTCCTTGCAGAGTGACAAGGATCCAGATAACCCAAAATATGGCCAAGGCCCTTAAAATCACTTACCTCCTTCACTCTGCCTGGCACTCTCAGGCTTTTGGGAAGGTAGAGGAAATGAATCACACCCTCAAGTGAGTCCTTACTAAGTTGGAGACTCGAGAGGATTGGGTGAAGAACCTCCCATTAGGGCTTCTTAAGAGTCTGCATTGCACTAGGGAGAACATTAAGCTGAGCCCCTTTGAACGTCTGTATGGGAGGCCCTTCTTAACCTCTGAGATTTTTGTAGACCCAGAACAGCACCTGGTCACTCAGTTTGCCCCACAGCTCAGTGCAGTCCAGAAAGCTCTTTCTGAATATGCAAATGAGCATCTCCTAAACCTACAGGTGCTCATATAACAGTCTCCCCTATAAATCCAGGGGCATGGAATACTTGAAATCTTGGAGACCTCAAGGTGCTGACCCTCTGGGTGCAAAGTGGAAAGGACCATATAAGGTCATTCTGACTACCCCAACGTCAGTCAAACTGGAAGGGTTCCCAGCTGGATTCAAATTCTGTTACCTCTCCTTCAGATATTTCAGCATATTCCTGTGAGCCCATAGAGGCCCTGAAACTGCTCTTCCGCAGGACCCTGAAAACATTCCGGAGAAAGAAGAGTGGAATTGTCTGTGTCCTTCTTTCTCTCACCATAATTTCCTTTCTTACTTTCTCTCACTCTGGTCTTCTATTTTGCCATTTTTCCACTTGAAAGATAAGAACTTTGCTCTTAGCATTTTCTCCCCTGCTTTTCTTGATGTCATTTATGGCCCCTGCTTTAGTTAACTCCTTAGACTTTCAGCTAGGGAGTTCTTTGGGCAGTGGGAGCATTCAGAATTATTGGGTGGGCCATCAGCCTCCTCAAGGCAGCCCGCAGATGGGACCTGATGCTTTATTTGCAAAGGCCCCATTCCCAAATGTCACCATCTCCATCCTGGACACCACCCCATTTTTAACCTACTTGTGAGATTTGTTTCCTCCAGGTTCCAAGCTACGAACTTCCAACCACCCGTTCAGTCTGAAGATCATGGGACAACTGACTTGGACACTCAGCATCCCCTAGACGTTGCTGCAACCTTCAGATCTCGAACTTCCCCTCCTGGCCTGAACCCCCATTAAGCATAGGGACAGCTCTATGGCCCTTTCAGTTTGAAGCAGCTCCAGAAGATGAGACCTCCATCCCTTTGCCCCAAATGAATTTGGGGTGACTGCTTGAGGAGGGAATGATGTAATGAGACTCTGTGTCTCCCTGATTTTTGTGGAGGGTAGGCCACCTGGCCTGGGGAAATTCCTAAAAATGATCCCCACCCACCTGAATCTCCCACCTCCAATTAATCTGTGAATCACTTTGATCTGAGAAACAATCACAAACCCTTATTGATTAGAAAATTAGCCTTTAATTGCTCCCTAGCCCCAAACCATAGAAGGCTAATAAAAATGACTCTGCACCCCAAACCTTTGCTAATTCCTATCAGGAATAGCCTGCTGAGGGAAGTTGTTTCTCAGTGAAAATAAACCTTTTTTTTTTTTTTTTTTTTTTTTTGCCAGAAACCTGACCTGCAGATCTGGAGTGAGAATTCTTTTGCAAAAACCTGTGACATCACCCCGGGGACCCCATTGCTATTAGGGTATCTCTCACACCTCAACAATATGAATGTTATGGAATATTACTGTTCTATAAGAAATTATCATCAGGATGATTCCAGAGAGGCCTGGAGAGACTTACATGAACACATGCTAAGTGAAGTGACCAGAACCAGGAGATCATTGTACACGGCAACAAGAAGATTATATGATGATCAATTTTTATGGATATGGCTTTCAACAATGAGATAATTCAGGCCAGTTCCAATGAACTTGTGAAGAAGAGAGTCATCTAATCCAGAGAAAGGATTATGGGAACTGAGTGTGGATCACAACATAGCATTCTCACTTTTTGTTGTTGTTTGCTTGCATTTTATTTTCTTTCTCATTTTTTTTCCTTTCTGATTTCATCTTTTTTGTGTAGCAAGATAATTATATAAATATGTATGCATATATTGGATTTAACATATATTTTTACTATGTTTAACATATATTGGATTACTTCCTATCTAGGGGAGGAGGTAAGTAGAAGGGGAATTGGAACCCAAGGTTTTGCAAAGGTTAATGTGGAAAAATTATCCATGGATATCTTTTGAAAATGAAAAAGCTTTAATAAAAAATTTTTTTCAAAGCAAAAAAAAAATCAACACCATAACTAGAAGAAAGATGCAATAAGGGAGGCAAAGTTCTTAGAGAACTTGCTGCCATAAAGCAAGCATTTTCTAATGAATCTGCTATTATGATGCTTAGTAAGCAGGCTAAATTCCTAAAAGAAGTTAGTGAAGAAGTGGGGTGTCAGTAGGTTCTTTCATAGGAGAAAAATAAGGTTTTTTTCTACTGAGGTTGTCATCTATAACTTGGCCTTCTGATTGACTACAGTAACTGTGGATTAATGATAATTTTGTCAATGCAAGAAATTCTACAAGGAATTCAACAAGGGCCCACTGCGACAAAAGCCCATTTAAGGACAAAATAATTCTCTTGATCCCCATCCTTGCTTGTTTTAACCCCAGGGATTGACCTTTATACCTTGGTCTCCTGATTATTTACAGTAAATTTAAGAAAGGCTCCCTTCAACAAAGGCCTATTTAGAAGCAAGAAATAATGCCCTTCTCTATGGCCTTTCTAGACACTGGGTTGCTAGTTGGGAAATGGCCTTTTTCCTGGGGTCTTATTCACCTCATCAGGGATTCAAAGAAAAACAAAACACCATCCCAGCCCTTAAAGACCTCACATTCTGGTGGGGGGAAACAACCTAAAATATATAGCTATGACAAGATATGGATGAGATACATATGGACCAGATGGAAGGCAATCTTTGAAGGAAGATATTGGGAAGGAGAGAGAGGACAAAGAGGAAAGGGCTCTTACAGAAGATGGGACTTGAACCAATCTTTTTTTTTTTTAATTGAAGCTTTTTATTTGTATAACATATGTATGGGTAGTTCCTCAGCATTGATCTTTACAAAGCTTTCTGTTACAAATTTTACCCCCAGTCCCCTCCCCTCCCCTAGATGGCAGGACGTCCACTACATATTAACAATGTTGAAATACTTGACAAGTTGTGCAAGAAAAATCCTATCTACGAGAAAAAAAAGAACTTGAACCAATCTTGAAGCAAGCCAGGAATGCTAAGAGGGAAGAGAACCAAGGAACAGCAAACAGGTCAGAACAAGGTTAAGTAGATTATACAGTGTATGGAAGGAAGCAAACTATAAGAAGAAAAGACAGAAAGGGAGTCGATCATGTGGAGCTTTAAATGCCAAATAGGGGACTATTTACATTTATTCTTGGGAATGATAGAGGTCATTATATATTACTGAATAGGGAAATGAAATGGTAATGTTGAGGTTCAAAAGGAGACTCCCCCAAAGTGAGGGTTGCAGACTGGTATTGTGAGGTGTCTCAAAAAATTTTGCAAACTTGAATTCATCTTCAAGTCAAGGGATTTTATAATTTTATTATAAATTGTAACACTGATTGAAGCAGGGTAAATTCCAAAAGAATTTAGCAAAGAGCCAAGAGTAAGAAGATCAATTTATAGGAAAAAGTTAAACAGACCAGGAGCTTTATGTTACTTATTTGATAGTTTTATGGCTTATAGATAGGTTTGAGGGGTGGTCTATTCTCTATTGTCTCAGGAATTTTATCATTGACCAATAGACTGTTTATCTGACAGTCAGCAATATTTGTAAGACTATACTATAGTATTCCTAAGGCCAGGAGACTTTAGGATCATTGACAAACAGATTGAGAATAATAATATTCCTAAAGTCAGAGAACCTTAAGATCACTGCTGCATCTTTTCTAAAAGCTAGAGGAAGAAATATATAACTATATTATTATAGCATTCCTCAAGGCCAGGGGACCCCAGAATTATTGCAACATTTCCCCTAGAAGCTGTACCCCCCCATTAAGACTTGTGATTAAGAAAATCACTTTCACAGCTGACTGGAGGATGGATTTTAGTTAGGAAATTCTTGAGACCAATTAGAGGGCTACTGTCATTTTATGAATGAGGAGGAAGGGCAGAGAAGAGAAACAACATGATTTGGCAACGGGATGAGTAAGAATAAGGAGGTGAAAATGTCTGCTTTGAGGGAAAAGTACTTTTCAAATCTTAAAGTGCTATGTGAATTTGTTGAGAAGAAAGACACCCCAACAAGATTGGGGTCCCCCTGGTCCATGTGGGGTTGGTGAAAGAATTTGCATACTCAGTTTCCAAGTTAAGAGGCAAAGATTTATTATGCTGCTTGACAGTAGGGGCCAAAGCTCCAAAGGAGTTTTTAGCAAAGAATCAAAATCAAAAAGATAACTTTATGAAAGAGAAACAAAGATTAGGTTGAGATGCTACTATCAGAGTTTAGAAGTACAAATGAGGAGTGGTAGAGGTCCCATCATTGTTCTACAGCTTGCTGACCAACAGATGGGCCAGCATTGTGGTACTTCTGAGGCCAAGCCATCTTAGGGTTTCTCAGGAATTGCTATTTTCTCACACCTCATCAAATTTGAATTATGATGATGATTTCACTACACAGAGATACAGTTCAGCTACCACTCAAAATCAAAGTCAACTTTTATCTTCTTGGGATTTTTTTTTTTCACTTTAGCTTGATATTTATTAATGGTACATTCTGATCTTTAGTATTTCTAGTGTTGTTGCTGATATACTCAGGGCTGGGAATCTTTGATATTATTATTAAACTGAGTTTTATCAATGAGAACCCTCCCTCCAGTAACAGCTTGACTATCTTTGAAGGTTGTGGCCAATAAAATTCTGCTTTTAATAGCTAAACCTCCAGTGATAAGTTCTGTGTGTCTGTGAGCAACGATCTTTGGACAACACATACACACACATACACACACACATATTATATATATATATATATATATATATATATATATATATACACACACACACACAGTATCTCTTAAAGGCTGTTCTTAAAGCCTTTCTAGCTCAGTGAGTCCTACCACAGTCTACTTCCCACAAATGTTGCCGTCCGTGTCATAAGGAATCAGAATAGGAATTTGGAGAGGCAACAGGAGCTCAACCTAATTTTAAAAGTTAAAATAGCATAAGCAGGTAAATTAATGAAGGACTATGCATTTAACATTTGGTACCAGGTGGGTCTAAGATCTTTTGTGATTTAACCCACCATGTCCTTCCATAGTTTAGTTGACTAAAATTGAAATATCTCAAGTCAATTAAATTTTTTTAAAAAAAATAAATGCCTACTATGTGCAAAGCACCCTATCTTGGTGAATAAAATCAGTCAGGATGGCCTGGATTCAAGTCCAGCCTCTGATATATACTGGCTATGGGACTTTTGGCATAATCTCTCAGTGTCTTCAACTAATTCTTTAAGATTATAAATTTAAAAATAGTTGCAGATTTTTTTTACAGCAGTTCCTTACACCAAAGAAATCGATTTTTGATCTAGTTCAAATCAATAGATCCACCACCAAACTTTTATTAAGACTGTGCTTAATGTGCCAGGCACTATGCTGGATCCTAGAATGATAAATACAGAGAGTAAAATAATCTCTTGTCTCAAGGAACTTATTTTCTAATAGAGGAGATACATACATACCGACATACACATAATGTATGTATACATATATACACATACAGAATGTTATTGTTATTGCTTGTTCTTTATTTTTGAAGAGGATTGATGGCATCACAAGGTAATGTTTTGACTTGCACATGAATTGGGTTTAAATGAGGTAGAATTGTACAAAATAGCCAACCTCACTCTCTAGATTCATCAAAGTCCAGGGGAAAAACAAAAAGTCAGTAATACTAGCAATGGCCCAGGATGCTGTGGAAGATCTTGGCTTTTTCCATATTTAACCATGTTTAACCAAGGTCTAAATGCTCCATGATCCTGCTTCAGTTGCCTTCATGGCTGGTGGAACAAATTGTTCTCATCCATCCATTCCACCAGGAGAAGTCTTCACATGCTTGGAGCAGACATCACCCTAATTCATTCACAGGTTTGAGGCTCACGAGTTATCCTCCATCTGTTTTAACCTGTTTGCCAAGATGGTTTGCAGGGTACAGCCACTGCACATTGCCACAGGTAAGAGTTAGATAACAGGTGCACACTAAGGGTAGATGAACAATCTGGAAGAAGGCTCTGCAATGATGTGGAACTATGCCCAAAAGATGTATAAAATTTGCATATCCTTTGATTCAGCAGAGATTCTACTGGGTCTGTATTCCAAAGAGATCATAAAAAAGGGAAAAGTTTGTACCAGCTCTTTTTGCAGTGGCAAGGAAATGGAAATTGAGAGGATGCCTATGAATTGGGGAATGACTGAATAAGTTATGGTATATGAATGCAATGGAATATTATTATTCTACATGAAATGATGAGCAGGCTGATTTCAGCAAAGCTTGGAAAGATTTACATGAACTGATGCTGAGTGAACTGAACAGAACCAAAAGAACATCATACACAGTAACAACAAGATTATGTGATGATCAACTGTGATAAACTTGGCTCTTTTTAACAATGAGGTGATTCAAGACAATTTCAATAGACATGATGAAAAGAGCTATCTGCATTCAAAGAACTATAAAGACTGAATGTAGATCAAAGCATAGTATTTTTGTTGTTGTTGTTATTGTTATTTACTTATTTTTTTCTCATTTTTTTAAATTTAATTTTTCTTGTGCAGCCCAAATATGGAAACATGTTTAGAAGAATTGCACATATTTAACCTGTATCAGATTGCTTGCCATCTAGGAAAGAGGAGAAAGAGGAAGGGAGGAAGAAAAATTTGGAACATAGGATTTTGCAAAGGTGTGTTAAAAATTAACTTTGCATGAATTTGGAAAAATAAAAAGCTATTTAAAAAAAAGAAAAGGGCTTGCAAGCCCTCACACCAGAGGTTAGTCCTCCCACAAAGGAGATGAGTTTATGTGTAAGCAAATGCAGAATAATTATAAAGAGAATAAATAAGGTACTCTAGGAAGGTAGGTGTAATTTGTAGAGCTGCTCCCTTAAGTTTTAAAGGACTCCTGCTGAAAATAATTGGAGTTTTACCTCAAAAGAGTCTTATAGCATTGTGAGTTGGCAATGACTTTGAGTGCAAGCTCTCTGGGACCTACTTAATGTTTCTTCTACATTTTGTTTTCCTCTTGTCTAAGTTGAGTTTTATGTTTTGCTGTGGGTTTCTTAATGTTTCTTCTAAATTTTGTTTTCCTCTTGTCTAAATTGAGTTTTATGTTTTGCTGTGGGTTTCTTACATCTAATAAACATAGCTGCAGGCCTTCTTTTCTAAAAGTAAAAGTAGCAATAACAAGTAAAACGTTTATAGAGCTAGATATGAGTCTAAGACTTTTTTTGTAAAATGACAGACTTCCATGAAAATAGGAAAAGAAGTTTAAATTCAATCCAGGAGGCCGTGGAGAGCTAATGAAGTATCTTCGGCTTTTTGAGAGTTTCTATTTGCTACTTGTAGCAGAGATAATTTTATGGAGAAAAATTGCTTCTAATAGTTGATATGGCAGCAGGTGAGAAGGCAGGGAGAACATGCATATTGAATTCTGCATGCAGGAGACAGTAATGCTAAACCCTATTAAAAGTTTAGTGATATATCTGGATTTGTTAAAGCTCACAGTTGGGTAGAAGAAGGAATGGATATAGTTATAATTTGATGAAACAGGCTAGTTTTTTTGGTACCATTTATGATATCTGATAAATAGGAATACAAAGCTACGGTTACTGCTTCCCTTTCTAAATCAGTAGAAATGAAGAGTAATTATAAAGTAAAACTAAAGAACAATTTAAATGTTGATCACAAATGAATGTTTTAGAAGAATGCATGTATAGTTTACTACTAACTTGTTCTCACCTTCAGTTTCAAATGCCAAATCAATGAATCAAAATTAGGAATACTCAGCCCACCAGAGAAAGAAGGATTTAGAGATTCACTTCTCAAATTCTGACAGCTCTTCTAGAGCCCTGTCTCTGATGCATGATTGAGTTTCCAACTTGAACTGTTATGATTCAATTGTTTGTGTAGCTTCAGCATATTTATAATAGATGCTTCCAGATACAGGCAAGATAAAAGACTACTTGAGGTCCTAAAGCATGAAATATAACTACAGGCATACAACTCAGGATATGTTTGTGAAAGTTTAACAATCAACTCTCTGGAGGGAGTGGAGTAGGGAATGTACCCATGACTAATTTTTAAGTTTAATTTGCCTTGGTAACATTTTTCATCACATTTTAAAGTTTAGACAATATACACAACAGAAATCAAACCCTGAATTGTGGCATTTGCCAATTTCTGAAATTGTATAATCAACTCATGAGTGTGGTTTCAGTTGACTTTAGCCTAACTATGTTAGTTGTCTTTTGGTTTATGTTTTGGGCTTTGAAATGGATGTTTACAAGCTGTAGAATAGATGGCTAACAAAACATAGCAAAAACATATAGTAAACAAGATTTTGAGCTGGAAAATACTCAAGAAGTCATCTAATCCAATCCCCTCATTTTCTTTCTTTTTTTAAGGTTATACATGTACATTCATTTTTTACATATTTCCATGAGTCATGTTGTGAGAGAAAAATCAGAACAAAAGGGAAAAAATATGAGAAAAAGAAAAAAAAGGGAAAAAAAAGGTGAAACTAGTATGTTTTGATCTGCATTCAGTCACCATAATTCTCTCTCTAGATACATATGGCATTTTCTATCCAAAGTTTAATGAAAATGCCTTGAATTACTGAATTGCTGAGAAGAATTAAGTTTATCATAATTGATTATTACACAATCTTGCTGTTGTTGTGTACAATGTTTTCCTGATTCTGCTCACTTCAGTCAGCATCAGTTCATGTAAATCTTTCTAGGCTTTTCTGAAATCAGCTTGCTCATCATTTCTCAAAGAACAATAATATTCCATTATTTTCATTTACTGTTATTTATTCAGCCATTACCTGGTTGATGGGCATCCACTCCTTTTCCAATTCTTTGCCACCACAAATTGGGCTTCTACAACAGTTTTGATGGGTCATTTGAGCCCTTTAAGATAAAGACAGCTTGAGAATTACAGAGGCCCTCATAAAAGGAAAGATAGTCATTCTTTGTTTTTTTTTTAAAGCTTTTTATTTGTATAACATATATATGGGTAGTTCCCCAACATTGATCTTTACAAAGCTTTCCATTACAAATTTTACCACCAGTCCCTTCCCCTCCCCTAGATGGCAGGAAGTCCACTACATGTTAATAATGTTGAAATGCTTGAGAAGTTATGCAAGAAAAATCCTATCTACAAGAAAAAAAAAAAGAATCAGAGAAAGGCAACACAATGCAAGCAAATATCAATAGAGATCATGAAAATGTTACGTTGTGGTCCATATTTCATTTCCCTCTCTCTGGGTGTATATGGTTTTCTTCAGTGAACAATTGGAACTGGTTTGAGACAATTCTTTGTTGCAGAGAGCCATGTCCATCAGAATTAATCATCATGTAATAGATAGTCATTCTTAAGGAGAAAAAAAATAGCTCCAAGAGTTATTCCAACATGCTAAGGGTAACATGTCAACCTTATCTTTTTTTTTTCCTTTTGTCTCCATCTCCCTCTGCTGCTTTGCAGTGACTAGACTCCAGTAAAGATAAGATTCACTCCAGAAACTTGATGGGATTCATCTTTATTCTTTTAAGCAACTGCAGGGTCTGTTTCTAATGGCCTGGTGTATCAGAGAAAAGGCTTGGAAATTAATCAGCCAAACTGAGATTTCTGGAGAATGCTCAAGAGTTGTCTTGAGGAAAATGTTAAAACTCTGCTTTGTTATGGAAATGTATGAACATGGAAAAACTTGAGACTGGGATTTATGATGGTTGCAAAATGGGATTTCTGCCCTAGTCTAAAGAAACAGTTGGACCTAATATGTCCAAAAAAAGTTACCTTTGATCTTTCTCTTCTTCTTTCTATAATCTTAGTGTAATTTGTAATCCAGAGCCAATACTCTAGAATGAAATATTAGATCCTGAGTCAAGCCTAAATGTTCTTCTATAGGTGGTAACACTATTTGGAAGTGCAGCAACAGATGTAGTGTAGTATTTATTTGTTTTATATAGGCTTTCTTGAAATAGTAATTTATTATTTTAAATTTTGAATCCTCTTTTATGTTCTGCTTTGCCCATGGCATTTTTTTCTTTTCCTATTTTTGCATTTAAGTTTTAGATAAATAAATTTTGAAAAATTAAAAAAAAAGTTTTTGTTATGTAGGATAGAAAAGAAGGAGAGTAATGTGGGGGAAATTTAATAGATACATAAAACAAAAGATATCAATAAAATTTTTTTAAATAAGAAAAACAATTCTCAAAAGAACTAGAAACTCCCAACCAATATCTTTTAAATAGTTCAAAATTACAAATAATAAGAGAAATATAACTTCACACCCATCAAATGGGTAAAAAATGGTAAAAGTCAAGGAAGTTTAGAGTTGACAGAGATGGGTGGGGGACAAAACATGCTAACTAACTCACTGCTTTTGGAGTTATGAAGGTGCAAACAATTTTGTCAAGTAATTTGTAATTTATGATAAAACAGTTAAAAAATGTTCATTCCCTTTTCTCCCCCCCCAAAAGGAAGTGCAGTGGATACCGTGAAATGAAGATAATACCTACCTCTCAAGTTTGTTTTAAGGACAAAATGAGATAATATTTGTAAAGCACCTTCAAAACTTAACGCACTATATAAATATTAGTTATCATCATCATCATGTTCTCCCTCGCCTCCATCCCTATCATCTGAATTTAATTTATTCTAGGTCCTATGTAAGGTTCCCTTACAAGCACCAACCTAACAAAGCAAGGAACATAGTACATATTTATTATACACAACTAAAAAATAGATACATCCAAATCTAGCACATAATTCAGAATGGTTCCCTCTCTAAGAAATCCCACTCTCCTCAAGGTTTTTATACAGTGATTCCAGATTTAGAGTGCCTTGAATGTATGGGATATTCAAGGAGGATTAGTACCTCTACAATAAGGGTTTACTGAGCCCTTTTCAGGGTATCTCATCCATCTTTAGTGACTACCTTTTACCCAACTCTCTTACCTGAAGCTTTAAGAAGCTTTCATCAGCTTGAGGGTAATCCATGGGTGTCCAATCCATCAGTAAATTACAAGATGTCTTACCCAAGCATTTGAAAGCTTCCTGAAGTGGATGAGAACTATTTGTTGCAATGGTCATGGCCATGAATAATACTGAAGCTTGTTGTAGAGAGCTGGTTAGAACCTGGTCAAACATTAAAGGTCATCCACTGCATCCCAAGCCATTGCCAGTCATTTTGACTTGTCTTGCCACTGGACTTCAATGGCTTTGGAAGAGAAGGTGAGGCTGATGACTTTGTGCAACTCTGCACATTTAAGTGAAACACTTAAATTCATGCACAAGTCAAGTTGCCACCCTACAGTGTCATTGATCCTCTTTGAAAAGTAAGGATGAGAATTGCACATGTTTGAACTATATGGGGGGGGAAGGGAGAAAAATGTAGAACACAAGGTTTAGCAAGGATGAATGTTGAAAACCATCTTTACATACATTTGGAAAAATAAAATATTATCAAAAATTTAAAAAGAAAAAGAAGGTTAAGTAACAACAGAGTGCCACCTACTATTCGAAGATTTAGAGTTCAAAGGGATTTTTTATATTTTCTCATTCAAGTTTCATTTTATAAATGAAGATACTGAGAGATCTTTAACACTTAAGTTATATGCCCAAAGCCACACAGAAAGGAAATAGTAGAGCCAAATATTTAAATCCAGATTTCTCACTCCAAATTTGCTACTCTTTTCTACCACAAATGTCCTTTCTTCCTCACCTATTATGAGAAAAAAAAAAACTACTCAGGATTGTTAAAGAATTGGCCAGACATGGTTGCAAAGCAATCCCAATAAACTGGGGATGGAAAATGTCAATTACATCCAGATAGACAATTATGGGGACTGAATATGGATTGAAGCATACATAGTATTTTCACCTTTTTTGTTTTTTTGCTTGTTTTTTCTTTCTCATGGTTTGCTCCACCTACTCCCCCTCCCCCCTTTTTGGTCTGATTTTCTTGTACAACATGATAAATATGGAGATATGTTTAAAAAGATTGCAAATTTTTAATCTATATCAGATTGTTTGATGTCTTGGGGAGGGGGGAGTTAAGAGAGGGAGGGAGAAAAATTTAGAACACAAAGCTTTACAAAAATGAATGCTGAAAACTATCTTTACATGTATTTGGAAAAACAAAACAGTATTGGGGGGGGAAAGGATTGGCTACATACACCCCACAACTTAGATAAACCTTATGATTAAATGAAGCACAGGGTCCAGATTTGCCCCTCCATCTCCTGGGTTCAGCTTGCATCACAAACCTCTCAGAGTGGTTAAAGAACTTCCCCACTTGATCAAGGTCCTAATTGCTTTCATTTGATGAGGAATGTCTAGTTATAAGCCTTTGTTAATTAGGACTATTGTCCTGCTTGGTGGACAAACCAAATCAGATCAGATCAGAATTAGAGATTTGGTTCTTCTTCCTTCCGACTCAGGCAGGTATATCCCACCCTCCATCTATGTTAAGTACTTCCCATGGAATCTTTTTAAATGTGGGGAAAAACTTTCACCCCTTTTCATTTGTCTTTCCAATTCCTAGTATCAGTCTCTTTTCCCTCCACTAACTAGCTTCTCCCCTGATTAGCACCAGGTCATAAACATTTCCCTAAGGCTTCAAAAAACCTTGGGATTATGCTAGTAACACCGGAGGAAGCTAATGCAAAGGTCTCCTACACTTGTTAAATTTACCTCTTCATGACTCTGTGGATCATACTGTTACCAGAGAGGTATTTCTTCTCTGGTAAATTAAGGTAAATAGTGGTCTAGTGATTTGTCCAGGGTCATATAACTAGTAAGTGTCTGAGGTCACATTTGAATTTAGGTCCTCCTGACTCTGGACCATGCATTCTACTGACTGAGCTACTTACTTGCCATCTGCTCTAGAGTATATCTATGCTTTTCAATCTGATCCACTCTAATCCCATTCACATTTATTAAATATTACTACATTACAGTTCAATAACTAATGCACTGACTTTAGCACATAAAAACACATCCAAAAATATGTTTTGAATTTTTTTTCTGCTCTTTCTCATTATGTACCAAAATACCTTAAGAAGGGTGGTATATTTTGTTGCAAAAATGCATTTTTGGCCCTGTGTTTTCTTGCCATCACTTGAGATGCCTTTTCCTCTTCATTACAGTTCTTTATTTATAATTTGCTTTCCATTTTGTTTTGATCATGGGCTCTCAAATTTCTTTTCTGTTTCAATAGCTTTAGATAGTTTTCTGAAAAGGTTTTTCCTTTACCAATACTAAACTGTCCTCTCTCTTTTAAAAAAAAATGTTTTTTCATTTCCTTTTTTGTTATTGTGACCTTGACAAACACTAACAATAATGAGCATTTCCATGTATAAATAGAGGACAAAAGAACTGTGAATCTCCATCATGTACAGTTTGGGTTTTTTAAGCACAGAATATATTCATCACTTTTGCTCTAAAGTTGCCCTAATTGTCTGTTTCTCTCTGAATCTCCTTCTGCTCTATTCCACATACATTTTAAAAATGTTTCTTTGATATTCTTATTATTCTTTTTTAAAATCCTGACTCATTATGTTTATACCCCCTCTCCTTTTCCCTCACTATTCTTACTCCCCTACTCTCTTCCAAATAAAGCAAAACAAAACCTCTCATAATATAACATAATAAAGAAAACAAATCCATCCATACATTGGCCATGCCTATAAATGTAATTTTCATTCTTTACTTTGAATACATTTACTTTTCTTTCAAGAGGTAAGAATTGTACTTCATCAGTAATCCCCTGGAGTTGTAGTTGGACATTCCATTGAAGAGAATTCTTAAGCCTTTTTGAGTTTGTCTTTCTTTATATTGTTGTAGTCGTATAAATGAAGTTGGTTCTGCTCCCTTCACTTTGCATCAATTCATATAAGTCCTTTTTTCTTAATAATATTTAGTTACAGTGCAATTTGATTTCATATTTATTGAACATCAGAAAACTGATGTTCTAGTTAACCAATTTAATTTGTTTTTCTCCCTAATAATAATCACAGGCATATGACAACTTAAAGTTAAAAAGAAGTCCCCTGGACATTATCTCACATTGTCCTATGATAATCTGATAAGGCAGGTAGAACAAATATTGCCATTTACATTTTACAATTGAGCATACTCAGGTTCAGAAAGGTTAAATGACTCACATGAAGTCACAAAGCTGGTTAGTGCCAGTGACAAGTTCCAGAGATGGTTTGAAGGCTGGCGTTGTTTTCATTTGACATTGCCTAGATTGTTGCTTTTCAGTTGTTTTATCTATGACTGACTATGACATTATTTGGGGTTTTCTTGGCAAAAATATTAGAATGGTTTGTCATTTTCTTCTTCAACTCATTTTACAGATGAGAATACTGAGGAAAACTGGGTGAAGTATCTTGCCCAGGGTCACATAGCTAGTAAGTGTCTAAGAGAAGATTTGAATTTAGGTCTTCCTAAACCCAACACTGTATTCATTTTACTCACTTAACTGCCATAGATATCTAGAATTAAATTGCTTAGATTCCAGAATTAAATACATAAATAAAAATATAATATTTTATTTATTCTTATTGATTCTTATTCTTATATGAGTCAGAATAGACTGAGAGGACTAAAGCCAATAGGAAGAGCATTGATAAGCTTCATAGTGTTCAGATGGTCAAGGATTATCCCATATGAGGATCAGCAGAAGGAGTGAGGCAATATGGCACATTGGAAAGAGCTAATGTAGAGTCAGAGGACCTGGATTTGAATCCTTCCTTGACCACTTTGTGACCTGACCATTTGTGTCCTACTATCTGATATTTGAAAAATATGCCATCCAGAAACATTATCTCCTTGTTGTAGTTCCTCCTATACAATATTCCGACTCCTGATTCCATGCTTTCACTGATTGCCTCCTATGCATGGAATTTTTTCCTTCCTTACCTTTGCCTCCTATTTTTTCCAAGTCTCAGTGAATATCCTAGCTTCTACAAGAAGCCTTTCCCAATCTTCCCTAATTTTAGTACTTTTGCTCTAAAATTATCTCCAATTTACATATATTGTTTGCGTGTAGCTAATTGCATATTGTCTCCTCCATTAGACTGGGAGCTCCTTGAAAGCAGGGACAGAAAAGATGCTTAATAAAGGGTTCCACAAAAGGAGGACATTAGACTAGATCACCTCTGAGATTCCTTCAGACTCTCTCTAAATCTATGTTCCTGTGATCCCAGAGAGATTAACTGTTCCCAAGTATATGAAAGGCTGTCACGAATGCTAAGACAGTAGTTGGTAACCCCCTCTTCAAACAAAGCTGTTAAATGTGTTGAAGGGCAGATTCTTATTCAGGTCCAAATTTGCCCTAAATGACCTTAGAGGGCCCGGAGAACAGATGATGCTACACACTTCCTTAGAGAATCAAAGGACTACAAGTAAGTAATGTTGCATATACTCTCAGTTGTTGCAGCTTCTGGAATAGGTTTTGCTTTTTTTTTTTTTATTACAAAGAAAGGATGTTCTTGAGAGAGGTGAGGATAACAAAGTAAATGTGGAAATGGTTGTGTGACCCACAAAAAGTTCAAGAAACATACTTTCTGGATCATTACTCATTTTATTAATAATGCCAGAGGCATATATTAAAAGAGGCATTTAGATGATACAGTGGATAGAGCACTGGCCCTGGAGTCAAGAGGACCTAAGTTCAAATACAGCCTTAGACACTTAATATTTTCTAATTGTGTGACCCTAAGCAAGTCATTTAAACTCAATTGTCTTGCCAAAAATAAAAGACACCGATTAAAATAATTAAGGACCCTTTTGAATGAGGTGAATGCTAGACAACACTGAGAACATAAGCAAAGTTTGTTTCCTGTGTTCCATAGCTCCTTTGCCTAATCTGAGCTCTTTTGCCTCATTTTTGGTACTCTGGCTCACCCATGATAATCTTCAATGGGCCTCCTTTCACAAAAGGCTCCTATAAAATCATACTAAGGTATCAATGACTTAACATATGTATCTTGGACCACACCATATTTTTATGAGAGGAATAGAGAGGCACATTTTTAAAAAAGGAATTTTAGACATTTTAGGATGTTTTGTATTAACCAAACACCATTCAACTTATCTCAGGATCATTTGAAGTTATTTTTCTCATCCAACAATTAGTACAGAAAGGTGAAAAGTAGGAATTTTTAAAAAATTATAACTAAAAGGTAATGTTGTAGTGCAACTATTGTTAGGAATGATGTGGAATTCTAACCTAGTCCATCCAGTTTCCACTGACAACCTTACCACACACAAAAAGAGACCAAATTCCTGGAACTGTCTTGTCAGCTCCACTAAAGCTTATTCAACTTACTAAATCAAGTGAGGGATGCTTCTTTTCTCTGAGCAAGTATATAAAATACATTCTCACCTTACAAATAACCTTTGTGACCAAAGCACCTTCATTATCCTGTATTATACTTTATTTCTTGGTAGCTTGTCATGTAGTTGGTGATGTAGACATAATGTGCATGTGAGTTTATTCTTGACTAAGACCTTTTCTATTTCCTATCTAATTTTCTAGACCCTGCCCTTAATCTTCACCTCTGATCTTCACTCATAGCTGCAGTCTCTGTATCTTTTTAAGGTCTTTCTATAATAACACCTTTGTGTGAAATTTTCACATTCTAAACCACTCTCCCAGAACCTGTTGCTTCATCAGTAAAAGCAGATACAAAGGAATGAACAAGAGATTTGGAGTTGGAAAACCTGGATGAAAATCCCAGATCTGTCCTTTACTACCTGTGTGACTTGGGTCAATCATTTCATCCTGGTTTTAGTTCAACTTTAGTTTTAGTTTAATTAGTTAGTTGGTTTAGTTTTCTCACTTGAAAAATGAAAGGGTTGGACTGGATGGTTTTCAAGGTCCTCTCCAATTCTAAATCTATGACCTTATGTTTCCATTGATATAGATATCTGGTGCAAAAACTCCCTCCAGAACCCTAGAAAAGGAATACTCTGCAATTTATAGTCTCAGAATTGTCCAAGACTCTGACAGGTTAAGTGATTTGCCCATGAGTATGTGTCAGTCAAAGCTTGAACTCAAATCATTCTTACCCCAAAGCCATCTCTTTATAGGCTGCTTCTCCATAACATGAGAAAAATATTGCTATCTTCAGGTGTGAAACTTTCTTTCTTTTCTTTTAAACACCCAGATTAGGTCAGCCTTTATGGAAATCAAGTTGGAACTATGTCATTGACTTGTACATACCTTTTGACCCTGCAATACTTCTACTAGGGCTTTTCTTTAAGAGATCAAATAAAGAACAAAAGGATACATATATACAAAAAAATGTTTGTAGCTATTTTTTGTAGTGAAAAAAGAACTGGAAATTAGGTGGTGTCCATCATCTGGGAAATGGCTGAACAAATTATGGTACATGAATGTAATGGAATATTACTGTGATTTAGGAAATGACAAATGGAATAGTTTCAAACTAAACTAAAAAGACTTAACAGGAACTGCTGCACAGTGAAGTGAGTGGAAGCAAAAGAATGATTTCCATAATAACAATATTATAAAGAAAAATAACTTTGAAACACTTGAGAACCCTCATCACTGCAATTACCAAGTAGAACTGGATAGTTGAGGAAGCATACCACTCACCTCTTGATAGAGAGATGACATACTAAAGATGTAGAATAAAATATATTTTTGGATATGACCAATGTGGGGATCTGTTTTGATTAACTCTGCTTATTTATTCCAATGGGACAAAGTAGGAAAAAGAGGATTAAGGAAAGGGTAGAAGGAAGATAATGAAGGAGAATAAGGTAGAAAAGAGGATTATTGAAGCAACATTTTAAGAGATCCTTGGAAATTCCAATTTTTTGGAAAGAACATGAGAGTAAAGAAAGTATCATTAGTTAAGCAGGATATCTTTGAAAGCAATAGGCTGAATTTTTTGATACTTCAATAAATAAGCAAGCTTAATACATATGTGGAAATGTCTAGTTTACTTAGTGTCTCAGTTCAGAATTTTAAAAGTTCAATTTTTAAATAAAATTTTTAATAAACTTATACTCAGACAAACAAATCCTAGAAATGATTCTGGTTCAAACACCAAAAAGTGTGCTTTTTGGAGTAGCTTTCTTTTTTTAAAATTTTATTTTATTTGCAAAACATATGTATGGGTAATTCTTCAACATTAACCCTTACAAAGCTTTCTGTTACAAATTTTTCCCCCCAACTCCCCACCCTTCCCCTAGATGGCAGGATATCCACTACATGTTAATTATGTTAAAATACTTGACAGATTGAATATATGTATACACATTTCCACACTTATCATTGTTGTACAAGAAAAATCGTATCTACACAAAAGACGTCAGATAAAGGAAACACAATGTAAGCAAACATCAATAGAGAACATGAAAATGTTATGTTGTGGTCCATATTTCACATCCCTCTCTCTGGGTGTATATGGCTTTCTTCAGTGAACAATTGGAAGTGGTTTGAAACATTTCATTGTTGAAGAGAGCCGTGTCCATCAGAATTGATCGTCATATAGTATTGTTGTTGCCGTATATAATGATTGGAGTAGCTTTCTGCATTAGATCATAAATAGTATCTTGAATCAATAATAGGAAGTCCCATCATATTTGTTGGAGACTTGGAAAGTTAAAAAGAAAAATCTTTATGTGTTCACAAAAAGACAATGAAATGGGGGCAGCTGGTGGCGCAGTGGATAGAGCACCAGCCCTGAAGTCAGGAGGACCTGAGTTCAAATCTGGTCTCAGACACGTAACAGCTGTGTGACCCTGGGCAAGTCACTTAACCCCAATTGCCTCAGCAAAAAAAAAAAAAAAAAAAAAGACAATGAAATGAGATGTAAAAGACAAAAGTTTTTGTTTTCCCTTTCCTTCAAAGATCAGGTGTGGTCTATCCCCATGTTCCTCAGGAATATAGAGAAAGCAAGATTATCAGGGAGTAAAACTGATCCAAATGTTATCTAACCCTATTTTCCAGAGCAATTGCATTTTGATTGATTTTTATGTAAACTTTTTTTTTCTTTGGAATATTTCGATAGTCACTGAAAAGGCAAAAGCCAGTGAATGAAGTTCAATTCATTTCAGCCTCACTGTTAGGGTTACTTTTAGTATGCCACATAAAAACTTGTTTTCTTTGGCGTTTTCTATTGTGAGCTGATGGTCCTGAACTTGAATTGAATGCCCAAAGTCTAGTAGAAAACTTATAGAACTTTGGTTCTGAGATTGCTGGGGAAACTGAGGCTAACATATGATATCCTTCCACCTCCCCTTCTTTCAGCTTTCTCTTTATTTTATGCACATCTCTTCCCTTCTTTTGTTAACTAAAATGAAAGATAGGGTGTGAAATTTAGATCCCTCTTCCTCTATAATACTTGTCTAGAAGCAATGGACCGAATACTCTCTCTCCAATCTCCTGGTCTGGGCTGGGAAATTGAGCAACATCTCCAACTCCCAGATATTTTACCAAGGCTCAGCTTCCTTAAGGACTAGGGAAAAGGACACCCCTCCTCCCCCAAGAAAGTATGTTTTCTGGATTTTGTCCATGTTGAATCTTTTATCTGGTAGATGAACTCTTTTAATAGTGGTGACTTTGGGTTGAGACATCAAGACTCTCAATAATCACTTTTGTGACCAAAGGAAAGAATTAGTGTATAATCCTTCATTATATGGCTGGAGAAAAAATTTAGTTTTCTGTTGCCAACGGGGATGAAATTCATAATCTTGGTCTCAGAATTATGATATGAAATATTATAGGAATTCAACATTTTAACAAATATTAAATACTATGGGAAGAAAATGTGCTAAGAACTGAGGATATGAAGATAAAAATGAAACACTTTATAACTTCAAGATATGTCAACTTGAATTTAAGTGAAAATTATCCATACAACAAAATTGAGCTCTTTAATTTGAGTAAGTGAGCTGTATTTCGGCGGGAGGGGAGCATACAGTCAGTGGTGGGGTACCTGAAGAAGGGGTTGGGCACTAAGGCTGGGGGAGGGGTCAGACTGCAGGTGGGATGGATTAGACATTTCAAAGTTCACAAGATAAACTGTTTTGCATAATAAGCAAAAGACCCAAAGGAAAGCTAGAGAATCTTGGAGGGGAGAGTTTGGAAGACTTACAAAATAATCAGAGACTGGGAGTGACATGGTCTGATCATCCACAGGCAACTCATGGGCTTGGGAATGGAAACCAGGTTCCCTTCAGTCAGTTCTTATTCATCTTTATTTGTTTTATTCTATTAATGGGGATTTCCATGTTTATAAAGATTAGTAAGCATAAGATACCATAATTGAAGGTAAGAGAAATTGTAAGAACTGATTATATCTTGAAAAGTATGGCATAAGGAAGGGAATTCTGATCTGAGTTTGAATGAAGCTAATCAATCAACAAGTTTTTTTTTCCAATAATAGCTTTTTCTTTGTCAAAATACATACAAAGATGTTTTTCAGCATTCACCCCTGCAAAACCTTATGTTCCAAATTTTTGTCCCTCCTTACCCTAGAAAGCAACCAATCCAATAAATGTTAAACATGTACAATTCTTCTTTTTCAAAAAAATTTATTTAAAATTTATTATTATTTATTATTATTTTTTTGCTGAGGCAATTGGGGTTGTGACTTGCCCAGGGCCACACAGCTAGGAAGGTACAATTCTTCTAAACATATTTCCACATTTATCATGCTGCGTAAGAAAAACCAGATCAAAAAGAAAAAAAAATGAGAAAGAAAAAATAAGCAAACAACAACAATAAAGGGGGAAATACTATTTAACAAATATTTTTTAAAGCCAAGATTTTCAGTGCTAGGAATTCGGAGATAAAATTTTTAAAAGCTCATCCTTCAGGAGTTTACCTTCAAACTAGAGAGTTAGGATGTAAAGGATTTTCAGACTTGGAGGACAGCTTAGGCAAAGATTTATAAATGGAAAATGGAATGCCAAGTTCAAGCAACAGAATACTTCTCAGTTTGACCAAATGTATTTTTGGTGAAGGAGAATTGCTTAACAATAGTGGGTAGAAGACAAATGAAAAATAAAAAATGATTCTCTTAGAGCTTACAATAGTAACATTTTAAAATAAAAATTATCTGACAATTTTACATAGTCATATAAGAGAATAATTCTGTAAATGACCTTGTACCATTCCTATTTAATATAGTTGAATAATAATTGAAAGAAATCTAGTATAGACTACTTTTTTTTTCTTTTTTTCTTTTGCGAGGCAAATAGGGTTAAGTGATTTGTACAGGGTCACACTGCTAGGATGTGTTAAGTGTCTGAGACTGGATTTGAACTCAGCTTCTCCTGATTCCAGAGCTGGTGCTCTATCAACTGCCTTCTAGCTGCCTCTAGTATAGATTATTGATGGAATAGTTAGCATAATAGAATGGATAAAATATTGCATTTGGAGTCCAGAAGATCTGACTTCTGCTACTTTCTAACTGTGATTCTAGACAAGCTAGTTAACTTTTCTGAACCTCTTCTCATTAAAAAAAAAAAATCTAGATCAAGGAATTCTTAACTTTTTTTTGTGTATGTCATTACCTTTTTGGACATCTGATAAAACTGATGACCTCTTCAGAATAATGTTATTAATGAATAAAATAAAATAAAAAACTAATCACATTGATGTATGGTTATTTAAAAGTATTCATTTTTAAAAAGTAAATTCATGGACCACAGGTTAAGAATCCCAAAAATAGATCTTAGTCTTGGGACTATTCTGGCTCTTTTGTAAATCATAATAACCTCCTATACAGAGAGGGAAAAAAAGCAACAACAACCACCTTAGATCTCACTTTTGAAGTGGAATGAATGAATGAAGTAAGAAAAGAATGAATAAAAAAGCATTAAGTACTTTAAAAAGTGCAGAAATACTTCTAAGTGCTAGGGAAACAAATGTAAAAGTTATGATCCAGATAGTCTGTATCTTTGAGGAGCATATTCTAATAGTGGAGGAAGGCAACCCTTACTGAGGAAGGTATTCAGGAATGGATATTTGGTTATCTTCTCAGGATTACCACATCTTTCTTTCTTTTCTTCCTTCCTTCCTTCCTTCCTTCCTTCCTTCCTTCCTTCCTTCCTTCTTTTTATTTTCAAAGTATATATATTGACAATTTTAAACATTCACCCTTGCAAAACCTTGTGTTCCAAATTTTTTTCTCCCTCCCTTCCTCCACCTCCTCCCTTCCTCCACCTCCTCCCTTCAAGGACAAGTAGTGCAATATATGTTAAATATGTGCAATTCTTCTATACCTATTTCCACAAATATCATACTGCACAAGAAAAATCAGATCAAAAAGGAAAAAGAAGAGAAAGAAAACAAAATGTAAGCAAACTACAACAACAAAAAAGTGAAAATATTATGTTGTGGTTCACACTCTGTCCCCACATGCCGATGATTTTCTTCATCACGATGTTGAGGTTCAAAAAGAGACCCCAAAAAGTTGTGATTGCAGACTGGTATCATAAGGTATCTCAAAAGAATTTGCAGGTTTGAACCCATCTCTAAGGCAAGGGCAAAGTTTATTGTTATTGTAACATCAATTGAAGCGGGCTAAGTTCCAAAAGAATTTAGCAAAGAACCAGGAGAAAGCAGATACATTTATAAGACAAAGTTAGAGAGACCAGAACTTCATGTAACTTATTTGCTAATTTTATGGCTTACCGGTAGGTTTAAGGGGTGGTCTATTCACTATTACCTCAGGAACTTGGTTATCATTGACCAGGAGATTATCTACCTGACAGTCAACAATGTTTGTGGGACTATCCTAAGGCCAGAAGACTTTAGAATCATTGACAGACAGATTAACAATAGCATTCTAAAATCAGGGAAACTTTGGATTATTGCTATATTTCCCTTAGAAGTTGTATCCCCTTCCACAAGACCATTGGAACTGACCTGAATCACCTTGCTGTTGAAAAGAGCAATTTCAGTCAGAATTGATCATGCACATCTTTTTTTCAAATCATTCTTCCACTTGGCAATCCTGGTGTCTCTACTTTATCTGAAGAGAGAAACAGAAGAATGAGAGACTATAGAATTAAGGAGAGAATTCTAATAGTAATGAGTATATTGGTAGAAAATATTAACATTGACAAAAATTTGTTGGATACCAGGCTTTGTGCCAAATATTGAGCATACAAAAAAAGTTTAAGAAATGACACTTTTGGGGCAGCTAGGTGGCACAGTGAATAGAGCACCAGCCCTGAAGTCAGGAGGACTTGAGTTCAAATTTGGTCTCAGACACTTAACATTCCCTAGCTGTGACCCTAGGCAAGTCACTTAACCCCAATTGCCTCAGTAATAAAGAAAAAAAAAAAAGAAATGACACTTTCCTGAGAGGAGTTCATTTGTCCAGTTTGGGAAGTAGGATATGTGCATAAAAAGGTAAATAAAAATAGGTGAGATATATTGAGGTCTAACTGAATGAGTAGCAGTCCTAGAGGAAAAGAGAGTAATTTGTAAAGGGTTAGTGCAGTTCAGGAAGATTGTAATGAGATCCAGAAATTTGAGCTGAAGAAAAGAGTAAATAGGATTTAGACAAAAGTGTGTTATGGAAGAAAGAACAATGACTCTTAAATCAAGGACCTGGTTTCAAATCCTCTCTCTGATAATTTATTTGTAATCTTGGACAACTCACATCTCCCTTAGCTAGTTTTCCCATCTGTAAAATATGAGAATTGGACTAGTTTATCTCTGAGGTCCCTTTCTATAATTTTATGATCCTGAGAGGGGATGGTTTTCCAGGAAGGGGAGAAGTCCTGGAGATATTGCAATGGACATGGTGAAAACATGGAACAGTGAAAAAAAAATAAATCTAGTTAAATGAAATTGATCATATTAGAGAATTATGGAAGATTAGATGAAGGACCAACCTATATTAAGCTTTTAATTGTTAAGGAGTTTGCTCTGTGTGATAAATAAATGTGGAACTGAAAATAGGTAAGTTTAAGGAGTATGAAAGGAAAAGAACTGCAGATTTTAGGCACTTTAAAATTTTTTTGGACAGCATTTTGAAAACCTGATAGGTTGATATTTCTGCTTCTGGCATGCTAACTCGATTTCTACAAATAACAGGCCAGGGATACAGTCTTCTTCTTTTTTTTTTTTTTTTTTCAATATTAAAATTTTTTTTTTAAATATTAAAGAGGCTTAGGCATAAGCATGCCTCAGGGCCCATCCCAAGCACTGCCAAAGAGAAAACTCAGATTTGCAGTTAATCATTTCACATTGCAAACCATATGCCTGACTATATACCCTATACCTCTGACTGGGATTCTTGCTGCCTAGAGAGAAGAGAGTGATTGCTGCTCCCTAGTGGCCATTTCTGAAGGCTGAGGAATTGAAGCCAGTAAACTACTGAGTTAGGAAATTTCAAAACTAAGGAAACACTTGAGAAATTTGCTTTTTTCTTCTGGAGATTGTGGTCCGAGATTCCAGACATTCAATGCACAAATTTGAACTGTTCCAGAGAGTCAGGCCTTTGAAGAAAGAACCACGTGAGCTGCATTGGAGGTACAGCTCTAATGCTAGGACCCTCTTAGTTCAGATTTGATGTCGTACAAAATGAAGCATGAGTAAATCATTGAACATTTAACACGGGCAACTAGATGATACAGCAGATAGAGCACCAGCCTGAATTCAAGAGGACATACATGAGTTCAAAGCCAGCCTCAAATACTTAGCTGTGTGACCCTGGGCAACTCACTTAACCCCAATTGTCTCAAAAAAAAAAAATCAGACATACATGAGTTCAAAGCCAGCCTCAAATACTTAGCTGTGTGACCCTGTGCAACTCACTTAACCCCAATTGTCTCAAAAAAAAAAATCAGACCCCAGAGAATTCCAATTTAACATTTAAAGAACGATTAATTCCAATACTATGTAAACTTTTTGGAAAAATAGGCAAAGAAAGAGTTCTGCCAAATTCTTTCTATGACACAAATAGGGTACTGATATCCAAACCAGGAAGAGCCAAAATAGAGAAAGAAAATTACAGACCAATCTCCCTAATGAGCATTTAACAAAGGAACCTTATCAATACAATAAGGTTATGCAACAGTGATACAGTGCATACAATTAGCCTCTTTGGACCCTTGCTTCAATAAGTCATCAGAATGGTATTAGGTAGGTTAAGAACAACATGACTGGGAAGCTGCATCAGGGAAGGAACGGTTAGTGTTCTTTTAAGTAAAATCTTCCTTAATATATTATGGGGGGAAGGAGGAAGTTGTGTCAGTGGTCATCTGGTCCTATCATCATCTCCTTGTCTATCTATGAAACCGTGTATTTCTTTAAAAATGAAACATCAAGTCACCCAATAGATTTGATTCAGTATCCTCTATGTATATTGTCTCAGTTTCTGCATCTGTAAAATCAGGGTATAGTATGAGACAACTCCTGAAGTGCCTTCCAGCATTAATTCTATGATCCTGTGACTTGATCTAAAAGGAATAGAACACAAATCAGGCAAGATTTGATGGGTGATTGGCATCCCTAGGCCTGGTTGATATTTGTAGCAGGTCAATTCAGTTGGAGCAGCTAATGTTAGATTAGCAACATGGAGGAAATCATGTCTGATGGAGCATGGGGAGAAAGATAATTAAATTTAGATTTAAATTGGGGGATTCAAAATTAATTTTTCTTGATTGCAAGTGATTCTTAACCTATGATGGCCCCTAGCTACCTGGAAATCATATCCATTAAAGTCAACGTTTTATAAATGAAGAAACTAAGACTCAAGAAGTCCAAATATCCTTTGTTTGTTCAGTTATTTTTTCAGACAAGGTCCATTTGGTTTTTTTGGCAAAGATACTGGAGTAGACTTCTATTTCCTTCTCCAGCTCATTTTTCAGATGAAGAAACTAAACAAATGTGGTTAAGTGACTTGCCCACAGTCACACAGATAGCATATATTTGAGGCCAGAACTCATGATTATTAGTCTTTCTGATTCTAGCCCAATACTCCATCAATTGACCACCTAGCTGTCCCTCAAATGTCCTAGTTATTTAGTGTAGCAGGGCTGTGAATAAAATAAGTCTGAAGTCCCTTTTATAATCATAGCCTTCCATCACACCTGTTTTCAGATCCCCATAACACATCATTTTTTAAAAATAGTATTTTATTTTTCCCAATACATGCAAAGATAGTTTTTAACATTCACCTTTGCAAAACCTTGTGTTCCAAATTTTTTTCCTTTCTTTCTCCCTCCCCCCTCCTCAAGACAGCAAGCAATTCAATATAGGTTAAACATATTAACACATAGTTCTTACCATATGATCCCAACAATCCCCTAGCAAAAGTCTCCTATAATAAATGGGGGAAATTCATTTGATAAGATAATGACAATTGGATTAGATTTTTACTTTCTGGACATCTGAAGCTCTTCTCTGGACTGCATGAATTCATGAATTCTCTGTAAATGAAGTGCTTGAGCCTGGATGATACTACACCAGGGCTAATCGTTTAAAATATTGGATGGAGAATCATTTAATTAGGTAAGATACTGGAACAGATGGTCTCTGAGTTACCTTCCAATTCTAACATTTTATGGCATGGACCTTCTGTGCTCACATGGGGAAAAGGTCAAGAAAGGAAGTGTTTTTTCCCAGGTACTAGCAGTATAAAGTTCTCCTGCTATAGTATATACCCTGAAGCATGAAATCTGAGGGAATTCGGAGGAGAAATCCTCAGTAAAGCTGCCTCTGGGCCCTTCCTAAATTCACCACCAAGCAGCCTTTCTGCTGCCTTGCCTAAGGTCATTCATGAGTCTGGGGAGCCAGATTTTTTATTTCAGTTGAGTGCCCTTTTCAGGACACCATACTTGCTCTAAAATACATAGCAATAAACTTTCTCTCCAGAGCCACTGTGATATATGAGTTGTCTGGCTTGATTTTTGTTGATTGGTTTGTTTTGTTTTAAATGAAACATGCCTAAGGTCTTTATGAGATATTTGGAGCACTTTGGAAACCCAGAATAATAAAACATCCTTTTTTAAAAATTTCTCATGGGATCACACAGTATTCAAGGTTGCTACCAGCAGCTGGTAGATATCTCACTTTTCAGAACCTAAGAAAAGACTTGGCCTCTGATACTGGGCAGAAGATGTATCATCTGTCTTCAAAAAAATATAATAGACATGGCAATGTTCTAGAGGAAACAGTAAAGAATGATTGCATGTTTGAGGGTTTTTTTTTTTTTTTAATAGACGCTGTAGGAAAAGGGGAATAGAAACAAAAGTGTTCAGAAAGTTGAGACTGACCAGACACTAAGGGGAGTAGGTAAAAAGCCAGACTTCAGAGATTGGGAGGGGTAGGAAAGCTAAGAGAAGGGGGTGGGGAGGGAGGGAGAGAGAAGGGGAGAGACAGACAGACAGAGACACAGAGACAGAAAGAGGGAGAGAGATAGGGAGGGAGAGAAAGAGAGAGACCATTGTAATGCTGTATAGGTAGATAAATATATATTTGCTAAAGTCTTAGGAGTTGAATAGGTATAGGTTTGGATAGATAGATAGATAGACATCTATCAGCTTAACAAACATGTGGAAGTATAAGTGGGGCAGGTAGGTAGTACCCTAGTGCATAAGAGTTCCTGGAGTCAGGAACACTCATCTCCCTGAGTTCAAATCTGATCTCAGATACTTAATAGCTGTGTAACCATGGACTTAATCCTGCTTGAGTTAGCTTCCTCATCCATAAAATGAGCTGGAGAAGGAAATAGAAAACCACTCTGGGTTTCTTTGCCAAGAAAATCCCAAATGAGTTCTTGAACAGTCAGATATGACTGAAAAAAAAATGATTGCATATGTATATGTATATGCTATATATGTACACGGAAGAAGGGAGGAAGGCAAAAACTGTGGATGCTGTAAAGTGGGAAGACCAGAAATGGTATATAAGATAAGAGAGTAAAATGAAAGGAGAAAAGGGAAAAAATGGCCTTAGGGGATGGAAGAGGGCTATAGCCTAGGAGAGAAAAATCAAACAGCAGGAAAAAAGAAGTTTTTAAAGAATCTGAAGGAGAATCTTATGGTTGGATAGCCTCTAGGATAGGAAAGTAGACTCATTTGGGCAGTTTTAGATACATGGGGAATAATTGGACAAAGCAAATAGGCATGGAATCAGGAAGGAAAAGAGCCCAGAAATTGAAAATAATCTGTTAAAATCTTAGTAACTATACACATACACATACACACATATATAAATATATGTTTTTTTAAAGTCTTAAAAAAGACAGTCACAGGCAATGAGGAGCTGAGAGTTAGGTACAGTAACCTCCTACTGCTTGAATTCTTTTAGTTGATAATTTTGTATAGCCCATGAATGATGTTTTAAATATCCAAATGGCCCTTGGCAGAAAAAAGGTTCCCCACTACTGTCTTAGAATCTGATATATCTATGTAACATACACACACACACACACACATATATAAATCTTGTAAGACATATATAGATATCGATAGAGGTATAGATATAATGTGTGTATATATATATACATGTATTATATAGAGAGACATTATAGTATATATTTTTCTGTCTACCTCTCTATCCAGTTCCTTTCTTTCTTTTTCTGTGTCTCTATCTGTCCCTTTCTCTCTTCGTTAAGAAACATAATTACCTGGTAATTTGAGGGGCTTCAAACCTAAAATAAGCTAACAGTGTGACAAGATTAAAAGCAATCCAATCTGAATTTTAAGAGCAAGAACTGCTGAAGCAAATGAATATGAATTTAGGATGGAACAATAATAATAGATTTGTAATAATAATCCCCTTTGAATAGTACTTTAAAATTCTCAAAGTATTTTATAAATGTTATCTCATTTTATCCTTACAATAACCCTGGCAAATAGATATTATGATTATCCCCTTCTGATAGATTAGGAAATTTAGGTAGTCAGAGATTCAATGACTTGCCCAGGGTCACATAATTAACAAGTATCTAAGACTAGATTTGAATTCTGGTCTAGTGCTGTATCTACTTGAACTAGCTACCTGCCACGAAGATATGTTTATTCTTCAAAGGAGACAGCTAAAATTATACAAGACTTGACTATGGTTCTGAGACAATGCATTTATAAATAGGTTAAAAAAACAAACCTATGGTGTTTCTTGTCATTATCAAGAAAGAGCTACCATAATTACATATACTTAAATTGTTTAGGGAGAGGCTGCATCCTATAGAAGGTCAAGAACAGATCTTTTAGGTTAAGAATGTCCTGTTCTTGATACATGCTGACTTAATGACTATTAGCAAGGCACAAATCCTAACAACTTTCTAAGGTCATAAATTATACAGCAATTGCCAAACTGCATGAATAAGAGGAATTTTTCTCACCAGGAACGTCCTGAACAAATGAAATCATAATATTTTTTTAAACTGAATAAAACTGTGCTTCCTTTAGGAGCCACCATTCTATTCCTGATTGATTCAGCCAAAATGCTTTTTTCTGTGGTTTCTTCTGGGGATTTCACTTATGAAATCATTAACCAGAAAGAGAATAGGCTAGCAAGCAAATAATACTTCTACAATTACAGCTTTTGTTTTCAGGAGGAAGTTGGAAAATGCTGCCAACACCATTCACTGGCAAAGCTTCCTTAAACTGTAATTTGTCATTAAACCACCAGCAATTTATGTAAGTCCATGAGTATTTTATTGATAAACATCTGCATTTACAAGTACTTTTGTTAAACAAATAACAAGCTTTAAATAAAATGTCGGCCAGATTCTTTGCTGGCTAGTGGGCATACAAATGCAAAAACAGGAAATTCATTCCCTCAAGGAGTTTACAGAAATTTGGAAGGACTTGACATGTTCACAAGTAAATACGAGGTAGATAGAAAGTGTTTTTAGGATGGGATGGTGGTGGCAATAACTGGAAGAATCTGGAGGTGACTTTAGTTGAGCTGTGAAGGAAGTTAGGAGTTCCAAGAGGTAGAGGTGAAAAGAGACAGTATTTCAGGCATATGAAAAGATGTCAACTTCTATGTAGTATGCAAAATGCCAGGCTGGATAAATCAAAAGTTAAATTAAGGTTTATGAGAGAAAAATCAACAATTTCAGAAATGCCAATGATACCACCCTGATGGCAAAAAAGTAAAGAGGAATTACTCTTGCTAAGAATGGAAGAAGAGAACGTAAAAGCTGATTTGAAGCTTAACATCAAAAAAAAAGTAAGATTATGACAACTAGTCATCACTTCCTGGCAAATAAAGGGAGAAAAATTGGAAGCAATGTCTTGGGCTCAAAGATCACTGGAGATGGTGACTGCAGCCATGAAATTAAAAACCACTTGCTCCTTGGAAGGAAAGTTATAGCAAATCTGGACAGCATACTAAAAAGGAGAGATGTCACTTTGCTGACAAACCTATGCAGCAATGTATGGCTGTGGGAGTTGGAATATAAGAAAAGACGAGCACTTCAGAATTGACATTTTTGAATTGTGGTGCTGGAGAAGACTTTTCAGAGTCCCTTGGGCAGCAAATGAGATCAAATTAGTTAATACTTAGAGAAAATAATTCAATGTGTTCACTGGAAGGTCAAATATTGAAGCTGTAGTTTAAATACTTTGGCCACAGAATAAGAAGATGGGGCTCAATGGAAAAGACCCTGATGTTGGAAAGATTAAAAGCAGAAAGAGAAGGGATTGGAGAGGCTAAGATGAATAGTTGGATAAGAACAACAAACATGAAGTTGGAGAGACTTTGAGAGATAGTAAAGGATGAAGGGCCTGATGTGCTGTGGTCCAAGGCATCACAAAGAGTTGGACACTATAGAGAGGCTGAACAGCAACAACAAAAGGTAGGTAATGAAATTAACACACATTTCAGTAATCCTTTTTTCATTTTTTTTTCTATGGTACAATGCTTCTGACTTTGTAAGTATAGTAAATATACTTGTAGAGGAAGAAGCTTACACAAAAAATACTTCTACTGAGATCTGACACCTGATAATATAAAAGCTGTACCTAAGAGATGAGTCAGATAGTAAATTACTTGAAAGTCTGAGTAATTTATTCTTTCACTTTTGCATCCTTCCCAGTCTAGTGAGAACTTTTAAAGTGTTTGCTGAATTAATGAATGTTTGTTAAATAATTAACTTCCTGGACAGAAACATTGCCTACTTTTTAAAAATCTATAGTGAAATTAAAGTATTTCCAGAGTCATCTTCAGCTTCTATCTTTACTATGGAAAAGAGCTCAGAAAATGATATCACTCTGGCAATAACTTATCTACAAAGCACCTATAGCACTGTGGGATTTATTGTCAAATTGAAGGGAGAACACATTATGAAGTAATACACACTTGGCAGGCAAACATTAACTGCTAAATTACAAAGCATAAATTGTAAGTGTTGTAGTTCAGAGAAAGAACTAATTATTATGAACTGAAAAAGTTAGAAAATGGATTACCTCCCTCCTGACCTTTGTCTAGAATTCCTAGCTTTCTTAACTTGGGTACCACCTCTTTCACTAGACTTTCCTCATCTCACCTTATTTGTGAAGTTTTCCGAACTTTTTTGTTTTCTTATATATGCTTGTAAATATTTAAATATTTTGTTTCCTCTCTTTTTTCCTTCATTACTATCCCCTGACTCATCCCCTCTCTTTCTTTCATAGAAGACCCCCTCTTTTTAATACATAAATATAGACAAGCAATAGATGAACTTCTGTCCTTCCAGCATTGACTTCATAGTCTAGAGGGGGATGTCCTTCATCAGAGATGACTACAATATAATTTTGAGTTTTTAGCTACATAGCTTTTAGAGCAAATTCCTTCCTGAAGGTATGGCAGGAAATGAGAAATTGAGCATTCTCTTCTTCACATGCCAAATCTCTACCTCCTCTTCCTATTCTTCCTACCCACTCACTTTCTGTTACAACATGCCCATATTCCTAGTGGCTGCCTTTACTGAGTTTCCTGGCTCTGAAACACTTTTGCAATTATATGTGTCTAATATGGATATTAGGAAAATACTTGCTAAAGGGAAGCGGTGGAATTTCCTGGCTTAAGTATAATGGTAATTTAGTTTTTTTAGGAGAGCCTTTTGGGAGTTATCAAGGGTAGTGGTTCTCAAAATGTAGTCCCCCTTTCTTTTCTTTTCTTTTCTTTTTTTAAAAATATTTTTAATTGAAGTTTTTTATTTTCAAAACATATGCAAGGATAATTTTTTTAACATTGACCCTTGCAAAACCCTTGTGTTCCAACTTTCCCCTTTTCTCCCCATGCCCCTCTCCTAGATGGCAAGTAATCCAATATATGTTAAACATGGTAAAATATATATGTTAAATCCAATATAGGCATACATATTTATACAATTATTTTGTTGCATAAGAAGAATCAGATCAGAAAGGGAAAAAATATAAAATTCAAGCAAACCACAACAAAAAAGTGTGAAAATATCATGTTGTGGTTCACAGTCAGTTCCCACGGTCCTCTCTCTTGGTGTAAATGACTCTCATCATCACAAGATCATTGGAATTGGCCTGAATCATCTCATTGTTGAAAAGAGCTTTGTCCATCAAAATTGATCATCATATAATCTTGTTGTTGCCGTATACAATGATCTCCTGGTACTTCTCATTTCACTTAGAATCAGTTCATGTAAATCTCTCCAGGCCTCTTTGAAATTATCCTGTTAATCATTTATTACAGAACAATAATATTCCATAACACTTATAAGCCATAACTTGTTCAGTCATTCCCCACCTGATGGGCATCCACTCAGTTTCCAGTTTCTTGCCATGTAGTCAGTCCTCTTTTCAAAGGATTCTTCAGGTCAAAATTATTTTCATAATAATACTGACATTACTTGCCCATTCCAATTATATACATATATGTGTGGGACTGGACTTTCTTCATATATTTCAACCAAGACAACATATCACAATATATTGAAAGCAGAAGCTGTTATGATAATCTGAATCTCATTAAACAAGATATTAAGGAGATTTACAAAAAGTATATAAAACAACACTACTCTTTCCACTAAATTTTTTGTTTTGTTTTAGAAAATAGGTTTTTTAAAAATAAAAATGTGTTAGTCATGTTAACATATAATGGATTATAGATTTGTAATTTTTAAGTGAATCAGCAAATAAATATTATAAAACTATATTTTTTAAAACTTTTTTTTTTGCTGAGGCAATTGGAGTTAAGTGATTTGCCTAGGGTCACATAGCTAGGAGGTGTTAAGTATCTGAGGTCACCTTTGAACTCAGGTCCTTCTGACTTCAGGGCTGGTACTTCATTTTCAATATGGTAAATATTGATAGATATAAACCACATAAACAAAAGTTCTTTTAGTTCTTCAATAATTTTTAAGAGTTAAAAAAAGTCCTGAGATCAGAAAGTTTGAGAAGCACTGATTTATGGTAAGTTCAGTATTTCTATTCTTGCAATTTGTTAGTGTAGGACTGAGGAGATGTCTTCTATAGTACTTGAGGTGGGTAGGGAAAAAATAGGAAGAATGAGGATTTTTTTATAAATGACTTAAAGGCAGAAATGATATACTAATTTGACAAATATTTGGAATGACAGTGAGAATTTAAAAAGAATTCTGGACTCTGGACTCAACTTAAAACTTAAGAGGGATAAATGTAAAGTTCTGTACTTGGGCTCAAGAAATTAACTTCACAAATCCAGGATGGAAGTCAACTACCTAGACTGTATGAAAAAAAGAAAAAAAAAAGATCCATAGTCTTGAGTAAATTGCAAAGTCAATATCAGTTACATCATGCATAAAAAAGTTATATTGCATTGAAAGGCTTAGGGTTATGGAAGCAATAATCTTATACTCTGCCTTGGTTATACATATGGAGTACTGTATTCATTTCTGAGCACTATATTTTAGTAGTGGCACTGAGAAATTGGAAAATTATTCAGAGAAAGACAACCAGAATGGTGAAGTAGTTTAAGATTATACCATTTACTATGGACACAATATTGGGCAAGTTAACCTTCTTGGGCCTCAGTTTCCTCACTTAAAAATTGAGGGGTCTGAACTAGATGATCTCTTAGGTCCTTTCCAGCTCTAAGTCTATGATCTGTTGATCCCACCCAATTTATGAGAATCAGTGAAGAAAAAAAAGAGATTATTTAGTCTGAGAAGATTTGGAGAAGTAGAGGAGAGGGCTTATGATAATTGCCTTCAAGTATTTGGAAAGCTATCCAGAGTAAGAAAGATAAAAGTTATTCAGCTCTGCCCCAGAGGGCAGAGGGCAGAGAAAGGAGGGAATCTACAAGTCGGCAGATTTAGGCTTGAGGAAAGGAAATTAGATATATACAAAAATTGAATTTGTTACTTTAAGATTTATAGAGAGATTAGTGGATAGAGCCAAGACTGGCTTTGAATCTAGGGAAATTTTTTTTCAGGGTTGTGTAGAAAAGGGAAAAGAGAAAAAAAAGGAGGAAAGGAAAGCAGAGGAGAAGAAAGGAAAAGCCTGGGTAAAAGATCTTTACATGAAATGTAAGGCGCAAAAACTTCTAATGTGCAAAAAACTTCCAATATATCTTGTCTAATAGACAAGGGGAAAAAATGGAACTGAAAAGTCAATATTTATTCTCAAAGATCATAGAAAAACAAATTAAAAATCACATAATATATTACATTATTATAATCTGCATTTCAGTAAATGCTTGCTACCTCACAAAATGTGACTTTTCTTGAATTGAAACATTTCCAATATGTTTAAAATTAACAATTTGAAAAATACTATGACTTTTATTTTCATTAGTGTTAACTTTTAAATAATTTTTTATGATTTTGATATGGTTGGGAAAATATAGTTAGAAGTATTTTAAAATATATTAAAATTTGGATAAAATATATATAAAATTTAAATATATAGTCATATGAAAAGGTGCTCCAAATCGCTATTGATCAGAGAAATTCAAATTAAGACAACTCTGAGGTATCACTACACACCTGTCAGATTAGCTAAAATGACAGGAAAAGATAACGATGAATGTTGGAGGGGATGTGGGAAAGCTGGGATACTAATACATTGTGGGTGGAACTGTGAGAGGATCCAACTATTCTGGAGAGCAGTTTGGAGCTATGCTCAAAAAGTTATCAAGCTGTGCATACCCTTTGACCCAAACCTTTGACTCTATTGGGCTTATATCCCAAAGAGATCTTAGAGGAGGGAAAGGGCCCCACATGTGCAAGAATGTTTGTGGCAGCCCTTTTTGTAGTGGCTAGAAACTGGAAACTGAATGGATGCCCATCAATTAGAGAATGGCTGAACAAATTATGGTATATGAATGTTATGGAATATTATTGCTCTGTAAGAAACGACCAGCAGGACAATTTCAGAGAGACCTGGAGAGACTTGCATGAACTGATGCTGAGTGAAATGAGCAGAACCAGGACATCATTATACACGACAACAACAAGACTATAAGATGATCAATTCTGATGGACATGGCTCTCTTCAACAATGAAATGTTTCAAACCACTTCCAATTGTTCAGTGATGAAGAAAGCCATATATACCCAGAGAGAGGCCTGTGGTATCTGAGGGTGGACCATGACATAGTATTTTCACTCTTTTTGTTGTTGCTTGCTTGCATTTTATTCTGCTTCTTCTTCTTCTTCTTTTTTTTTTTGATTTGATTTTTTTTGTACAGCACAATGATTGTATAACTATGTATGCATATATTGGATTTAACATATATTTCTACCATGTTTAACATATGTTTAACATATATTGGACTACTTGCCATCTAGGGAGGAAAATTGGAACACAAGGTTTTGCAAGGGCTAGTGCTAAAGAGTTGTCCTTGCATATGTCTTGAAAAATAAAAAGCTTTAATTAAAAAAAGTATTTTATCATTTTACAGTTATCTTGTAAATTTCTTTTTTTCCTTTCCCCTCCTCCATGGCTGTTATCATACACATATGTATATATGTGTTAAATCATTCTACACATACTTCTATTTACCCGTTCTTTCTAAAGATGTAGATAGTATCTTCCTTCCCATGTCCTTTGTAGTTCATTTGGGTATTTATAATAGCCAAAATGGCTTAATTGCTCAAAATTATTCTTATAATAATATTTCTGTTATTGTATACAATGTTCTCTTAGTTCTGTTCATTTCACACTTTATTTTATGCAAGTCTATCCATGTTTTTCTAAAATCACTGAGTTCATCATTTCCTATAGCATAGTAATATTCCAACACAATTATATACCACAAATTGTTCAGCCATTCCTCAATTCATGAATATCTTTGCAATTTCTAGTTCTTTGCCACCACAAAGAGAGCTGCTATAAATATTTTAAAACAAATTCAAGTATCCTACTAGGGGAAGTCTTCACTTACTTGGGGAAGACATCTTCCTAATTCACTGATAGATTTGAGGCCTCAAATCTCTCAACCTGGTTACTCTCAACCTGGTTTAGTCCATCTATTAAGACAGTTTTACTACTATGTGACTGCTGTGCTACAGTTTTTTGGAGAATCTGTATTGATGGAGTATCTAGAAATGGTTGCATATTCACTTACAGAGTCACAGTAGTCATGAATTTTTGCCTAAATATTCTTCCTTTTTTGGCCCAGGGTTAGAGAGAAGGAAGAAAGCACTAATAACATTATTAGATGGTGCAACTTTCTGATAAAAAAGTTTGTGGTCTACTACACACCTGTCAGATTGGGTAAAATGACAGGAAAAGATAATGATGAATGCTGGAGGGGATGTGGGAAAGCTGGGACATTAATACATTGTTGGTGGAACTGAACGGATCCAACCATTCTGGAGAGCAATTTGGAACTATGCTCAAAAAGTTATCAAACTGTGCATACCCTTTGACCCGGCAGTGTTTCTATTGGGCTTATATTCCAAAGAGATCTTAGTGGAGGGAAAGGGCCCCACATGTGCAAGAATGTTTGTGGCAGCCCTTTTTGTAGTGGCTAGAAACTGGAAACTGAAGGGATGCCCATCAATTGGAGAGTGGCTGAATAAATTATGGTATATGAATGTTATGGAATATTATTGCTCTGTAAGAAACGTCCAGCAGGATGATTTCAGAGAGGCCGGGAGGGACTTGCATGGACTGATGCTGAGTGAAATGAGCAGAACCAGGAGATCATTATGCACGGCAACAACAATATTACATGATGATCAATTCTGATGGACATGGTTCTCTTCAACAATGAGATGTCTCAAACCAGTTCCAATTGTTCAGTGATGAAGAAAGCCATATACACCCAGAGAGAGGGATATGCAATGTGGACCACAACATAACATTTTCATGTTCCCTATTGATGTTTGCTTGCATTGTGTTTCCTTTCTCTTTCTTTTTTTTCTTGTAGATAGGATATTTCTTGCACAACTTGTCAAGTATTTCAACATTATTAACAGGTAATGGACTTCCTGCCATCTAGGGGAGGGGAGGGGACTGGGGGTAAAATTTGCAATGGAAAGCTTTGTAAAGATCAATGCTGAGGAACTATCCATACATATGTTATACAAATAAAAAGCTTTAATAAAAAAAAGTTTGTGGTCTTGCAGTTAGTAAATTTTGGATTTCAGTTTCTTATTCTTTCTTTAGACCTTATTTGGTTCCATCTATAAGGGATGGAAGAGGGAGCTGTAGTAGATGGCATTTAGTTCTATTCAATTTTCATATTTGACACAAAAGAGACAGATAGATATTCTCTAATGAAAATCCTCTAATCTTTTAATACCTTTTCTATTTGTATTATCAACAGATCACATATTTAAATACCATCCTCGATATGGTGCTGTTTGGAACTGCCAACCAAAGTAATTCAATATATTGGTACTGTAATAATTCTACAGGTTAAACATATTTCACAAGCCATAAAAAGAAACTTTACTAGATTCCAATATGATTAAGAAATTGAATTGCAATAAGAAATAAAAATACTAATTTCCCCCCCCCCATTCTTGTCTTCCCCCAAATTGTTATGGCTGCAATTATCAACTCATTTTTCTAGGTTAAAATGCAAGTTTACTTTTAGTTCACATTTTAACACACTCATCTCATCCAGGATTCAGGCCAGTAGTTAATAATTGAAAGAATTAACTTCAGGTTATAGGCAGTTCTTCACTGGTACTCCAAAGCATTCAAGAGCTGAGTTAATATTTATTCTAAAAACTTGAAAGATGAATCATTTCCTTAGCCCTAAAACCTCAGTTCATTTCTTTAAAGGATGGGCCCAATACTGCCATAAAGAAAATGAAGGCATAGTCAGATATCCTATTTATAAGAGTAAAAAAACTATTAGAATGCATAACTGAGTGTCTTCAGTCACTCATGTTTCATGGATCAGGAACAGTTTGGAATTAATGGAGAGTTATAGCTATTGCTTCTCAGTCAAAATAGAACTGCAGTTGGGGGTGGAAAATAAGGATGAATAACAATAATTGCTGACAATTATAAACACACACATATGTAGGTATGTAGTGCTTTTTGTCCAGTAGCTCATTTGCTCCTCAAAACAGGAGGAAGATACTACATTTGTTTTTTTATTTTCCTAATTTTATAGAGGAAGAAACAAACATGCAGGTTAAGAGACCTGTCTAAGATTACACAATTAGTTAGTGCTAGAATCAGAATTCAAACCCAGATTTACTGATCAAATCTGATCAAACCCTACTTTACTGTGGGGAAGAAACAGATAGGTCTGCCCAATGTCAGCACAGTCCTATATAATAGTCTTTAATATTAAAATATTTAAGAATCTTAATATTTAATTAATTAAAATGGATACAAATGTGAACAAATTAATTAAATAAATAAAATTAGTGAATTTAATATTCCAAGGGGTGTGAGCTAATGTGATTAGGAGGCAGCTTAGCTTAGGTGGAAATGCATTGAACTTGGACCCAAGATATCTGGGTTCAAATCTTACCTTATACAGTCATTAATTATGTAATTCATTTAAGATCTCAGCCACAAAAAATGGGAATAACACTAATACTTATAGGGTTGTTATGAAGATTAAATGAGGTAACACTTCTATTTCCCATCTCAAGGGACTGTTTTGAGGAAAATGCTTTGGAAACCTTATAGTATGTATTTACATGAGATAGAATTTCTTTGGGTTTGAGGAGTGGGGGAGAGTATGATACAGTGGATAGAATATTGGACTCCCTGGAAAGACTTATATAAACTGAGGCTGAGTGAAGTGAGCAGAACCAAGACAACATTGTACACAATAACAGCAACATTATATAATGATGGACTTGGCTGTTTTTAGCAATGTAATGATTTGAGACAATTCCAATAGACTTGGGATGGAAAATACCAGTCACATCCAGAGAGAGAACTACGGAGACTAAATAAGAATTGAAGCATAGAATTTTCAACTATTTTTTTGTTTGTTTGCTTGCTTTTTCTTACTTGTGGTTTTTTCTCTTTTGGTATTTTTTTTTTTACAACATGAAGAATATAGAAATAGGTTTAAAAGGAAAAAAAATTATATTGGACTCATATTTAGAAGATCTTGATTTACATACTACCCTGAGACATGTGCAAATCACTCATTCCCTCTGAGCTTCAAATTCCTTATCTGTAAAATGGAGTATCTCACATGAATGTTATGAGACTCAATGAAATAATATATGTATAGTGCTTGTAAATCTTAAAGTATATTGTAAGTTCTCACCCTGGAGATGTCTCCACCCTGTAACCCTTTCCTCTGAACCCATGAGTCTCTGACCCAGAGAACCCTTTATTCTATAAAGTGCCAAGGTCATGCTACTTTTACTCCTAGCTCCACTTCTGCCTCTTTGACTTTTTATAACTATTTCCCAGAAGCCGTGGGTACCCTTTCTTTCACTTTCTTATTTCAGCTCCTTTTTTCTATGTTGCCTTTCTTCATTAGATTGTAAGCCTTTTGAGAACAAAGACTGTCTTTTTTGTTTTTATTTGAATCCCCAGCCCTCAGTATATTGCCTGGGACAGAGTAATCTTTCTCTCTTCCTTTCCCTCCTTCTCTTCCTCTCTCCCTTCTTTCCTCTGTTTCTTCCTCCCTCCCTCCTTCCTTCTCTCCTTTCCTCCCTCCCTTCCTTTCTCTCTCCCTCCCTCCCTTTCTCTCTCTCTTTCTCTCTCTGCCTCTTTGTCTTTGTATCTCTCTGTCTCTCTCTTTCTGTCTCTGTCTCTGTCTCCTATCTAAATATCATTTACATTGTATCAAAACTTTTTGAACAATTACCATAATAACCTCCTTCAAAGGAATGCAAAATACTTCCTAAAATTTGAGTTAGGGGAGCAGATAAACATCTTTCTAGCCTTAATACACATATTGGGGCACTCTTTCCATCTTCTTGCCTTATAATAATATGATTACTCTTTGTAGCTACCATATAGCAATGTCATAAAAAAGAAGTCTAATATGATCCTAGAGATGCCATAATCACTCAAATTGCATTAAAATACAGAAAAATGTGTTTGTTCTTTTTAGGTAGAGAAAATGTGAATATCTTTAAACTTTCAAAAGAAAACTGAATTACAGTGAGTAATGCTGTGGAAAAAATACTATTAATAGAAATGGTCTCCATTTTCTGGAAATTCACACCAAGCAAAATGACGAATTATAGCAAGACTAGAGGACATAGAAAGTTTTGTTTAATTCAATTCAACAAATCTTTATCAATTTCCTAATATAGCTGTGATAGTCTCTGTAGAGAGTATAAGAGAAATATGTTATGAGTCCTGCTCTCAAGGAGTATATATTCTAGTGGAGAGAATTAGGAAAACTGTGTCTGCTTAAATAGCAGTTAAATACTTCAAATCAAAGCTATTAAAAATTAAATCCAGAATAGTGGCATAAATAGTAAGTGCCTAGTACAATGTATGGTGCTAGCTAGCTAGATTCAATGGCTAAATTGAATAATTGCTATAGGTATTCAATAACATTTTTTTATCACTTAATAGTATTTTATTTTTTCTAATCACATGTAAAGATATTTTTCAACATTCATTTTTATAAGATTTTGAGTTACAAATTTTTCTCCCTACCTTTCTTCTCTCCTTCCTCCTTAAGACAGCAAGCTATCTTATATAGATTATACATGTATGTAATAATGTTAAACATTCTATAAATTTTTTAAGTGATTATGAATTTGTAAGTTGGTGCTTGGGGAAAATTAATTTGCACATATATAATATACCATGTATATGTATATCTACACATTGTCAAAAATCTACTATGGTACTAAATCTATTATCCTGTAACTTTTCTATTTAGATATTCTACTATTATCTCAAATAAGATTTTTTTTTTGCCTTTTTGCTGGGGTAATTGGGGTTAAGTGATTTGCCCAAGGTCACACAGCTAGGAAATGTTAAGTGTCTGAGGCCAGATTTGAACTCAGGTCTTCCTGACTTCAGGGCTGGTGCTCTATCCACTGCGCCACCTAGCTGCCCCTCAAATAAGATTTTTAAGGCTGAATTCACCTTACCAAAAATAAAACAAAAACCCATTCAAATCAGCCTTCCCTTTTCTATTAATGGCATCATTATTCTCTGAATTCCTCAAACTCAAAATTTTGTAGTTATTTTTGATGCTTTTACCTTATCCTACATAATCAACCACTAAGCTCTTTTCATAAGGTTTTTCAGATTCATTCCTTTTTTTCTACATTCCCACTGTTGTCAGGATAATCCTAATCATCTCATGCCTAGATTACTGCAATAGTTTCTTATTTGGTTATTCTGTTTCCTATTTCTCCTTCCATAGTTGGTACTATACAGGTGTGTGTGTGTGTCTGTGTGTCTGTGTATGTGTGTCTTGTGATTGAATATATAGGATAAGGTAAAAGAAAGTGAAAAACGATTGCAAAATTTTGAGCTTTAGTAACTAATGGTGTTATTATGGTGTTATTAAAGAAATGGAAAGGCTGAGTTGGTTGGTGATTTATTTACTGTTGGTTTTTGTCATTGTTGTAAGATGAATTCAGCGATTCCTTTACATTAATATTATTCTATTACATTAATAAACAACAGTTATTTAATTTAGTCAGCAATAATCTACAAGCTAATCTGCTCTAATTTTTTGTCAGAAAAGTTTTTTCTTTTAAGAATATTATTTATTTTTTAACATTTTTTTCTTTTTAAATTAAACTCCCAATTCTCTCCCTCCCTTTCCCTTCCATTCATTCTCCACCCACTGAGAAAGCAAGCAAAATGATATCAATTATACATGTGAAATCATAGAAAACATTTGCCAGTATGGCTTTACATTTTTTTTTCAGTATTTTTAAATGATTTAAAATCTTTGGAGTACTAAACTGCTTTAATCTGTGATGATAATTTATTTTGTATCACAACTTCCAGACAGCAAGATAGTGCAGTAGAAAGAATATTTGGCCCATACTCAGGAGAATCTGAGTTTAAATTCAGATCAGACACTTATTAACTTTGTGACTCTGGGTAAATCATTTAACTTCTCTTTTGCCTCAGTTTCTTCATCTCTAAAGTGGAGATAAGTAGTACCTATCTTATGGGATTATTTTGAGGATCAAATGAGATATTTATAAAATATCTTATAAAATGTACTGTGCCTTGAAATTAGTAGATCCTTTATAGTTTCTTCCTTTCTCACTTCCCAGTTTATGAAATTGGGTTGTGATTATGGACAGTCTTTTGATTCCTTTGTTTAGAAATGTAAAAAAAAAATACTTAAAAACAAAGGAATCTTCCTAGCTGTGTGACCCTGGGCAAGTCACTTAACCCCAATTGCCTCAGCAAAAAGCAAAAAAAAAACAAAACAAAAAAAAAAAAAACAAAGGAATCACTTCCTTTAAAACTGAACATAGATCTTTACGTAAAGCATTAAGCAAATGTTTGAATTGGATACTGAAATAACTGCTATTCCAGGATTGGACATTACACATTAAAGTATTATTACTTCCAATTAACTGTTTAAGGACATTGCCTTTATATTGGATGAGACAGCATTTTTGTGCACAAATTCTGCAATTTGATGATAGAAAGGAATTTTTATGGGACAGCTCTTTGGATATACTATGTCATTGGGCTAACTTAAAGACTAACTTCAATAATAAAAGATGAAAGATAATGGACTGCTGAACCAAGTGTGTGCTTAGTAGCTGACATTTTATAACAATGAATATGAAATTTCATTTACATGGTTTATAGACATGAATTCAATTTAAGTATAGTACCTTTCAATTACTGACTCTATTATGTAGCAGTTTCTCAAATGCCGAAAAGTTGTTAAAGCCTTTGTACAAATCCTGATGTTACAATGAAGTGCCTAAGTTTTAAATATAGCATAAGCTTTAGGGTTACTCTCCAAACCCTCATTCATATTGGCAGTGTCCAGATCACTATCCTGTTCCTCCAAGTCTTCTCCTAGGTAAATATTCTTAGCTCCATCAACTGATCTTCACATGTCATGATCTTGAGGACCTTCATTATCTTGGTAGCCTTTCTCTGGACACTCTCCAGTTTATCAATGTCTTTCCCAAAATGTGATGCAAATTGGCGCTGAACACAATGTTCAAACCATAATACCTAGATGAGTTCCTTATGCTGATGAAATCACACTTTCACTCTCCATTTCTGTCTTTCAAAGTAATGTACCATTTATAACTTTGATGAAGCCAATGAGGTCAATTCTAATCTCCTTAGCTTGTGATTTTGCAGACAATCTCTGTTGTTGCCTCTGTCTCTCAAGGCGTAACTGAACTTACCCGAATGAATTAAAATGTGATCCAATCTTGAGTAAATCTTTTAAAATAGTATTTTATTTTTCCAAAAACATGCAAAGATAGTTTCAACATTCACCTTTGCAAAATCTTGTGTTTCAATTTTTTCTCCCTCTTCTCCTTTCTCTCTCCCCAAGACAGCAAGCAATCCAATAAAAGTTAAACATGTGCAATTCTTCTAAACATATTTCCATATGTGTCATGCTATGCAAAAAAAAAACATGAAAAGGGAAAAAAGCACAAGAAAAGAAAAAAAATAAACAAACAACAACAAAAATGAAAACACTATGCTTTGATCCATTTTCAGTCTCCATAGTTCTCTCTCTGGATGTGGATGACACTTTCTATCACAAGTCTATTGGAATTGCCTTGAATCACCTCATTGTTAAAAAGAGCCAAATGATCATCATATAATCTTGTTGTTTGAATAAGGTTTTTAAAAGGTAAATGAAATTATAATGCAATATAAATAAAGATATAATTTCTTGCGGATGGGGTTTATACTCACATACTATCTATAAGATAATGGTGAATATAGTTCTCTACTCATTGAAATATATCTTAGAAGTTAGAGATGAAATGATTTGTTTATCCTTATAATCACTGCTGACTTAGAATCTCCACCACTAAGAGTCTCCAAATTTTGTGATAAAAAAAAAACTTGAGATGTAAATGTTTTTTGCTGGATTTGGAAAGCATAAAATGAGACTAAGACTAATGCTTTTTTAAAAAATTATTTATTTTAATACACATTGCCTTATGAATCATGTTGGGAGAAAAAAATCAGAAAAGGGAAAAATCATGGTAGAGAAAAAAAGAACAGAAAAAAGAAGTGAACATAGCATGTGTTGATTTATATTCAATCTCCATAATTCTTTTTCTGGATGCAGATAGCATTTTCTGTCCATTGCATTCTATTGGGACTGCTCTGGATCACTGAACCACTGAGAAGAACCAAATCTTCCATAGTTGATCATCATACATTGTTGCTGTTATAGTGTACAGTATATTCCTGGTTCTACTTGTTTCTCTCAGCATCAGTTCATGTAAATCTTTCCAGACCTTTCTAAAATCAGCTTGTTCATCATTTTTTATAGAACAATAATATTCCATTGCCTTCATATACTACAGCTTATTTAGTCATTCCCCATTTGATGGGCATCTACCCATTTTCTAATTCTTTGTTACCACAAAAAGAGCTGTTACAAACATTTTTGCAAATGTGGATCCTTTCCCCTCCTTTATGATTTCCTTGAGATATAGACCCAGTAGTGGCACAGCTGAGTCAAAAGATAAGCACAATTTTATAGCCCTTTGAGCATAGTTCCAGATTACTCTCTGGAATGCTTGGACCATTTCACAACTCCAACAATAATGCATTAGTGTCCCAGTTTTCTTACATCCCCTCCAATATTTATCATTATCTTTTCTTGTCATCTTAGTCAATTTGATAGGTATGAAGTAGTACCTCAGAGTTGTTTTAATTTGCATTTCTCTAATCAATAGTGATTTAGAGTGTTTTTTCTTATGACTATAGAAGGCTTTAATTTCATCATCTGAAAATTGTCTATTCATATCCTTTGACCATTTATCAATTGGAGAATGACTTGTATTTTTATAAATTTGACACAGTTCTTTATATATTTTAGAAAGGAGACCTTTATCAGACATACTGGCTATAAAGATTTTCCTCCAGCTTTGTACTTCCCTTTTAATCTTGTTTCTGTTGGCTTTATTTGTGCAAAAATTATTTAATTTAATGTAATTAAATTAATTTAAATTAAATTAAAGTTGTCCATTTTGCCTTTCATAGTGTTCAATGAAATTCCCAAAGAATAGATAATGAAATCTACCTTTTCTATCATAGCAAAAAGATAAGAGAACTAAGCAAAAATATTGTTTGCTTTGTCAAATAGAGTCTCTATATAGAATGATTTTGATTACTCATTTTGCTTTACATGGAAGAATTCAATCTGGAGGAGAGAGTAAGTGATACAAAGATTTAAAAAAATAGCAAAAATGTATTTGGAAAAACAAAATAGAATTACAAAAATGATCTCTAAAGTTCCTTCCAGCCTCAAGTTCTAAGACTCACAGAATCTAAGAATTGGAAGAGATTTATATCATCCTTTGTAATTCTAGGCCATTTCAACTGACTGCCTAGTGTTGTGATTCCAGGTAAATACTTCAAATATTTAACCATTCATAATAAAATCAGAAATTGGATGCTGTAACACCAAAATATTGAATATACATACATATGTACATACATATACACACACACATATATATATACATATATGTAAAGTTTATTTTATTTTATTTTAGAAGAGAAAACCAAGACGTTAGTAAAAGTGTATATGAAATCTATCACTGGAATAGTTTGTTGACACCCAATCAGAAATAATGATCTTAACTAGTCCTTTTCCAATTAAATGGAGGCAATATGACCTTATTGTCCAGCAAAGTCCTTGCCTGAGTATGTGAATAAACTCCCAGCTATGATAGAAATGTTGAGGTTCTGAATCAAGCTCTTTATAAAAGATACTTCAAACATTTCTGTGATAGGAAAAAAAAGTAAAAGTATAGACATTCTGGCAAATAAAAAATAGCCCTCATCTGATCTGATCTTTTACTATACTTCCTCAAATTTAGTAGAGGGCAAGAAGAAGGTAGAGGTTACTAGAAATCACATAGTTCTTACACAATCTATAAAGTCATATGACTTTTGGTAATTTTATTTTGTCTAGTCACCAAAAATGAACATATGATTAGATTAACAGTACTGCATATAAATTATCATTTTCAGTATAAATGAGACCCAAAAAATGGAAGACTGACTCCCAGATTTTTTTTTTCTTTTGCTGATTTCATCCTTAATTGAGATGTGAGATCATAATATTGGATAATGAGGGATTTTAGAGGAAGAATCATAGGACAATAGAGTTGTAGCTGGAAGACACTTCAAAGGGGATAATTCAACTCCTTCATTTTATAGATGAAAAACTAGGGCCTGGGTGCCTGTGTAATTTTAGTCATGAATTTAACTTCCTCATCTTTAAATCTACCTTTAGGGGTAGGGGTGGGACTAGATGGTCTTAAGGTCCTTTGCAGCTCTACATTTATGATCTTATCCAAATATCATTTTTTTGTCCAGATCATATTTTTCTTTTTCTTTTTTTCCTCGTACACCAATAATAGCAACTGACATAAGGTTTGCAAAGTACCTTACATATGCTACTTTGTTTGATTTTTTAAAAATGAAAGTAAGTTTTTCAATTAAACATTTTCCCCTTTCTGCCACCTCATTCCTCCCTTTTCCCAACCATGAAAAAGAAAAAAAGGCTAAAAGAAAAAAAAGGATGACATAAATCTCTTACATTCTGTGATTCTGTGAGTCTTGGAACTTGAGGCTGGAAGGAACTTTAGAGATCATAATGCATAATCAAGAAAAATAATCCCCCATGTTGGCCATGTCCACATTCTACCTTTCCCTTCTTTCCTTCATCCTTCTCCTTCCCTGCAATCAGATATAGGTTATTACTTGTGCAATCATGAAAAAGTTTCCATATTAGCTATTTTGTACAAGAAGACTCAAATAAAAAAAGAATGAAAGAAAGTGAAAAATAGCAAGCTTTAGCTGTATTCAGACAGTATCAGTTCTTTCTCTGGAGATAGATAGTATGCTTCATTAGTTTTTTATTTTTTTATTTTTAAAAAAAATTTTTATTAAAGCTTTTTATTTGTATAACATATATATGGGTAGTTCCTCAGCATTGATCTTTACAAAACTTTCCATTACAAATTTTACCCCCAGTCCCCTCCCCTCCCCTAGATGGCAGGAAGTCCACTACATGTTAATAATGTTAAAATACTTGACAAATTGTGCAAGAAAAATCCTGTCTACAAGAAAAAAAAAAAGAAAATCAGAGAAAGGAAGCACAATGTAAGCAAACATCAATAGAGAGCATGAAAATGTTATGTTGTGGTCCACATTTCATAAAACTGTCTCTGGGTGTATATGGTTTTCTTCACTGAACAATTGGGACTGGTTTGAGACAGTTCTTTGTTGCAGAGAGCCATGTCCATCAGAATTGATCATCATGGAATATTGTTGCCGTGTATATTCATTAGTCTTTTAGGATTATATTGTTACAATATTGCTCATTTTTATAATGTTGATTTTATTGTATAAATTATTCTCCTGGTTCTATTCATTTCTGCCTATATTAGTTTATACAAAGACTTTCCAGATTTCTACCTCATTTGATTTTTGCAACAACCTTTTGAAGTAACTCCTACAGATATTATTATTCCCATTTTACAGATGAGAGAATTGAGACTCACAATTGGTTAACTGACATGTCCATGATCATAAAACTGGTGTGTATTAGAAATGAAATCTTTCCTAACTGAGTATTCTCTCTCCTCAACCATAGTATCACTGTCTTAGGCATATGAACTATATATTAACATCAACATTTCCTATCTTTGTATGGGATCCTTTGTAGATGTGAAAACAAGAAAAATCCCAAATATCACTTAATTTATGCAAAGGCTAAGACTTTTGTTTTATCTTTTCTTTTATTATACTCTTTTTCTCAGTGTTTCTGGTGCTCTATCTTGAAATATTGTGATACACTTATTTTGGTAATGTAAGGGTTCCTTGTTCCTTTTAATGTTAAATCAGTAAATGAATTTTAAAAACTAATTTATTAAGCATTTATCTATTTTCCAACATACTTCTAAGCATTGGGAATACAATAATCTTTTTCTCAATAAACCATATTTTTAATAGGGGAGACAAAATATATAGATGAGGGAGAGTTGATATAATGGGAATTTAAAATTTTCCTTTTATTCTCCTGCAATTTTTGGTTAAATGAAAGCCTATTTTCTGTTAATATTAATTTCATATGACTTAGGCTATGGGATGTAAAAATTTACTTAAAGCTTTAAATATTCCTTAGATAAGAAGCTAGAGAAAGAATTTCAATTGTCCCTGACTCCCTGATGATATATAAACCTTCCTTTTCAATCAATTTATTTGTGAACCCTCTAAATGTAATTTTATCTGTAAGCCAACATAGTTTACCCATGAAGTTTGTTTGGCAAAATTTGTCTCTTAAGGAGATGTATGAGATTATGACTATTTAACTTTTTTTTTCAATGTTTATGACGTTGAAGTATTTATGCTATTGTGAATTTGCCTTTTCTTTAACTTTTATGGCTAAAGAGGAATGCACAAGAGTGCAATAGGTAAAATAATTATTTCTCTGTTAGTCTGATATAATTTTGCCTGTAGAATTTGCTTGTTAGAATCCCAACCTAATAGTTATTCAAGTTTTTTTTCTGAGACCTGAATCTATGCTTGAGCTAGGTTTTACCTTATTTCTACATTGTGGTAAATGCATGTCAGCAGTGATCTCCCATATGAACTCAGAGAAGATATATTTTCCCCATGACATTGTTGTTATGAGTCATTTCAGTCATGTCTGACTCTTTATAACCCTATTTGGGGTTTTCTTGGCAAAGATACTGAAATAGTTTGCCATTTCCT